>BMAO01015047.1:0-50741 GCA_019973975.1 Trichonephila clavata
AAATTTTCAATTTTGCAGGTCTAATAGTTCCAGAGATCTCGCCATGTGTTTATGAGTGAATCCCTCTTTTTCCATATTGGGGGAAATATTTTGCAAATAATTTATGCTTCCGATGAGTAAGTTTGTTTCTCATTTCACATCTTTTGTCGTTTTTCTTGAGAGTTTACGGAAAAGTCATTGACCTTTTCATTCAGTACGCCATTGTCAGTTGGAAGATGGCATTGTCTTTCAGTTTCATTCAAAATTTTTTTCATTTTTTTTTATCATTTTTATAAATTTATCTATAATGCAGTATTCTTCAAAATTTTGATCGCTTTGTATAAATTCATGCATGATTGGGTTCTAGATGGTGAATTCTTGTGAAAATACTTTCAAGTCCCTTTTACGTCTTATTTTTGGAAAAGCTGACTTTCGGAAACTGGTTTCTCTCAATCATCCGCAAGGGTTTATTTTTCTCAGATTTTTCTTATCCAATAATTCTGAGATAGATAAGATTCTTCCTGTAGGATTCATGTGGGTAAATTTAAATATGTTTAAAATACATGAAAAAAATTGTTAATCTAATAGAGAGCATATTATATTTTGCCGCAATTAGGCATTTTTTAAACTTATTTCTTCTAAATCCGCAATAAAATACTGTCTTTACTTTCATAGAAAATCGCTACTAAAAATACTGGACAGCTCCATCAAAATTATTAGATAAATAAAGAAAAATATATCGATCGTGCTCTCATTGCGAACTTTTATGAAAAGAAAGAAAAAATAATTTCCCCGTTGATTATTAAATTTAAAGAAAAAAAAAATTTTACTGATAAGTTAAGTTAATATTTACCTTTTATTAAAAAAGTAATTATTAATATATATATGTGTGTGTAAAAATTGTAGAGTTATTATATTTTTAAAAATAAAATTAAAAAGCGAAAACACACACAAAAAGTAAAACTTTTTTTCGAATATTCCCTGAAATTTACATATAAATTTACCGAGATTCGTGCACCGAAAATCCGAATCCTTTTCAAGTTTCATTAAAAATAACAGAAGTTGAAAAAAATCACGGCAAAAAATAAGTTAGAATTTTGAGGTGTTTTATTTTGTTAATTAGAGCCGAAAAAATTGCTCAACATAGTAATGACTTCAAATATTTTGATCTGTAATTACTCTTAATAGGTAAAAGAAGATGAACAATAGAAAAGCAAAACTAAGTTTTAAAAAAACACATGCTCATCAAAAAACCATTTAAGCATTTGAATATACTTATAATAATATAATCAATGAGATAAACTTAATTCTTATTAATTAATTATAATGAGAATTTTTCTTTTAAAGAAAAAATATCAATGCAAAAAAAAAAAAAAAAAGAGAAAACAAATTTTCTCACAACAGAAATTATTTATAAAAAACCTTGTCATATCACACACACATGGATGCACGCATGCTCGTACTCGCACACACATACATATGTAAACATACACACTTTTCTTTAGATATACACGCACACACATACACATTTATATACCTTTTTATTGTGATATTTTGCTATTTCTCCACAAAATTGCTGTAATAACGAGAATTTGAGGGTTATAAGTTCCTTATAAAGAAGCAAATGTACATGCAATCCTAATTTTTGTTTTTATTTTCCAATATTTGCCCTAATTATATGGTTTAAAAAAAACTTGAATCACAATTGATTTTATAGAGTATTTTTTTAAAAAATTTTAAAGGTAAAAAAATAAATTACAATAAAACAATTCATTTAAAATTTTAAACAAGTATATTGAAAATAATATATAAATTAAAAATATAATAAATGCAAAAAAATGAAAAAAATTCTTTATCAAATAATATAATACGAAACATTAAATGCTAAAATATTTTTTAAATTATTGGTTACAGTTCAATAAAAAACTTTATAATACCCATTGCTGCTGAATTTGATAAACTTATAACAAAGAGAATTTTCAATAAAACTGAATTCGATTTTTTAAAAAATACAATTCAAAATACACGGAATCAGTTTGAAATCCGCGAGGAAAGATGAATTCGAATTCATGAATATAAACAATTCTAAAATTTAAAATCTGCATTGCAATGCAGCATCTAGAAACAATGCTAATTTTTTTACAATGTTTTATTTTAGGTTTTTAACCGATTCATATTCTTGAAATACGAATTATTATATATTAATTATACAATAAAAATTTTTCTAATACAAAACTAATCTAATTTTTAAAAAAAAAATCATTTTCAGCTAATTCGAAATAGTTAAATAATTAATGACAGGTGTAAATAGTTCATTTTCTATAAAATACAGTGAATTGTGAATTTGTTATCTATTCTACGTTTTGAAAAATCATTATTTATAAATTGTTTTAGTTTTTCGAGAGATTAATATTCTAATCAGTTATATATTTTACACATGTAAAAATGAATTATGTATAATGGAATTTTTAAGATTTCTTATCAAGTATAAACAACTTAAAAATGCAAGAACGTACAATGATTATTTCTAAAATATTATGATATGATTCATAGCAAACAATTCGATCTTTTTTTGCATGTAAAATAAAAATAACTTTTATTATATATGATATGTTCCAGTTTGTTCACAGAAGAAAATGAATTTTATGCACAGAAAGTAAATCTTATCAAGTATAATAAATACAATTTTCACCACATTTTTATAATAGTTAGTACATAAAATTTTTTTTATATGAATCCTATTTAAAAAATGAAATTAAATTAATCCATTTTAAAAGAAGAGCAAACGATATATTTTCTTCATGTTGTCATTCATATTATTTCAAATAAAATGGCTCAAAAATAAAATAAAATAAATAAAAATTCTTACCAAACGCAAACGATCAGACAGGATCCGATGAGAACAGATAAACCACCAAAAAACAATGCAAAGTTCATAGCGAATAAAGCTAACAATGTAAGAAAACAGAATCACTAAATTTTTTCCAACGAGGTGAGAACAGAACTTCATCGTGAAAACAAACATTCAATGCCGAAGCGATTTTCTTATATGTAAAAGAGTTAAAACGCCGGAAAACTGCATGTAAATGCCGTTTCATCCAATCGTGAACATCTAGTAAAACTGAAATGACAAACGAAAACTTAAGCTTTAGTTCTTCCTAGGAAAAAGAGGGAAAAAAGAATACCGTAAAAATAATGACGTCATCTGAGATTCTAGTTCTCGGAACACTTGACTACCGGAACAATCCTCTGTGGAATTACCTTCCATGAAGAAAGAAAAATAAAAGAATGTTTCTTTTTTCACACTGTTAATGATTCATTCATATAATATTTTTTCATTATGATTTTGAAAATTTGCAACATGATATTTGATAAGCAGGTGAAAACCGTTCGCAAGCTTCATTTTTTTAAAAAAAGGCTTTGTGCCTGTGTTTTTAATTATTTATTTTAATCACGTTTTTTTTATAAAAAAAATGCATGAATGCTTGGCAACGTTTCTTGAACGCAGAAACACGCGCAATGAATGCGCAATGTAAGAAATATCAAAACAACAATAATAAGTAAACAAAGCTAAAAAAATGCTTTCCTGTGCATTGTTTCTAGTAGGCAACACAACAGATGAATTTAAATGTGAAATGCTTACAACATTCCACGATTTTACTTAAATACAAATGAAGTGAAGTGTTGCATAAGGTGTTTACAAAAGGTTTGGCACATTTTAGTGATTAATAAATTTAAAAATAATGCACATAGACATAGGGTTTTTAAATGAAGGCTTTATGTCTTTCGTCAGTAAATTATATTTTTAGAATATTAGAATGAATTAGAATTTTTTTTAAAGATATTGGTTAAAACTACGTAAAAAGAAGCTTTGATGATTTTTTTTTCTTAAAGAAATTTGAAACTCGCTTTTCTTATCAATCAAATTACTGAAATAGTAGCTCATCTTTTTCTAAAAAATTCTACAATACGTATATATATATATACGACAGTTTCCTGTTATAACCTGAATTAGGATTTTAAATGCATTCGGAGTATTTCTACTGATTTCGCAATTCAAAATGACAACAATGGAGTTTTTGTTAAATTTTTCTCATTGCCTATTTTTAACTTTAAAATTACATAAATCTTCCTTTATAAAGCGTATATCTTTGTAAATTTCTCAAGTCAAGTTTTCTGAAGAAACAATTACCAGATTTTGTTAAAACCCATACGTAAAAGCTCATGAATTACTGGAAATAGAACTGATATGGAAATTTCACAGAAAACACATTTAGAATTCACACTTACAAGTCCTATGTGTATGTATCATCGTAAGATAAATGTGTGTTAGTTAAGTTTTTATTAATGGTAAGATACATAAATAGAAACAGGCATAAAGCTCTCAAATTCTCTCCAAATAATGTAATTAATTCACAAGCAAATTGGGTTATGTTTTTAGAGAGAGTTGAAATTCCACTTTTCAAAATAGTTTCTTATATACTTTACAGCAGAGCTCCCCAACTTTTTATCGCTACAGACTACTCAACATTTGAAAATTTTACTGCCGCTTGATGAGGGAGGGAGGGGGGGGGGGAGAGGACGTTGATTGTTTATATTTGAGATAGTTTCGATTTAATAATTTTAATTTAATTGTATTTAAGGTATTCAACTACTTGCGACAACATTTTTTTAAAAAAAAATTGGAGGCACGGGATTTTGTTGTTGTTTTTAGATTTGTTTAGTATATTTTAATAAAAATATGCTAAAATTAAGAAGAGAAAAAGAAATGATTATTACTAAAATGTGTGGGAAAAAATGCTTAAAAATTGACAAAAAATAACATAAACGCGGCCCGTTCTGTACAAAAGTTTATGAACAAATTTTCAATTTTTCAATTCTGATGTGTTGTTTTGTTATTCATTTTTAAAATGACCTTCAGGATCAGAGATATTTTAATTTTTACAAAAACTAGATCACTTTATCTTAGTTATTATATAAAATTGCTTAAAAAACAGTGATTATATTCACATAAGGGACTGTAAATTTTGTAATAAAACAGCGATTGATAAATCTGAAGGTTCAAACACTTCTACTATTATACAGAACATACACAAAAAATGTCAGTTAATTATTTTCAAAACTATTTTGGTAATTTCTGTCCCCGTTTGAGCATTTAAAAAAAAAGCACATTTCGAGTAAAACATATCTTAAAGTATGACTTCTTGTTTAAAGTAATGGCATCTGCTTATACTAAAATACTCATAGTTTTTGTTTTAGTGAACGGAAATTAATAAATTTTTTATTTTAATAAAGCTAATAAGATGGCCCATAGAACAAAATCATAAGAAAATTGGTAAATTTTTGACAAAATTTACAATTTTAGGGTAGTCGTATTCTTTAAATATTCCTTCAGAATTATACACAGTTTCACCAAAAAATGAGCATAAAGTGATTTAACATTGATGATAAAATGATTTCCATAAAAAAAATTGCACAAATCCGAGAGAGACACACTACAGTAAATAAAATGGAAATAATTTAAAAAAAACATCCTTTATCCAGCCCGGTACTTATAATCCCCGGATCGACCCGGGAGTTGGGGACCACTTGCTTTGCAAGCACTCACTTTAAAACGGAATAATAAAATAATTTATAGACGAAGAATATCCCTTATAAAATAAGAAATTTTTTTAAAGGCTTTGTAAAGCTTGTTCTTAATTTTATTATGCAACTTTGTTCAGTAATTTATCCTTTTTTTTTTATCAGATTAACTCTTTCCATCCAAACTAAGTTTATTTCTCTGCGTCAGCTTATGAAAATAGATTAAGTATTGAAATAATTGCATCTAGGTTTTATATAAAAAATTCTTCTGAAAAGTAGTTAAAAAACACCGTTTGTGTGTGTTGAAGAATTAATGGTTTTTTTTAAAATTTATTCCGCATGTTACAGTTATAACTGGATTTCATATTGTCTAAAATATAATGCTGATTTTAAATCTGGATTTAGATTCAGACATCAATTACTCTTAATTTTAGTTTTTTTCAATTCCTACTCTCTCTCTCTCTATCTCCCTATTATATTAGCTCACTCTCTCTCTGTATTTATCTTGTTCAAATTTTCAATCGAAAGAAAATGCATTTAAAACCACTCAATTGAGCTGAAATTTTACACACACTATTATTTTGGATGACAATATACAGTTATTTAATTATATTTAATGAAAATTATATGATTAAAATTAATTATTCAAAGAATTACAGATACATCCACGTTGGAATCCTTTTGGCAACTTGGGTTAAAAAGTGAAAAGGTTTTTTTCTCACATTTTAAAACGCTCATTTTGAGCTGCAATTTTCTATACACTATTGTTTTGGGTAACAATACGATAATTTAATTGTAATTAATTAACATATTGGCTGAATTTAAGTATATTTAAAGAATTATAGATACAGCCACGTTGGCTCCATTTTTAGCGACTTGGGTCAAAACTTTAAAAGATTTTTTATCTCACGTTTTAAGGCATTCATTTGAACTGAAATTTCATATACACGATTGTTTTGAATGATAATGCTATACTTTAATGATAATTAATAAAAATGAATTGTGACGTAATGTTGTGTGATTCTATCTTATGTATATAAATATTTATATTAATTGTAATGATTTGATAAAAAGTAACTGTAAGATATATATAAAAGTTTTCTATGTTGACCTAAGTAGGAATTGACTTATTTTTTTATATTACTGTTTAAAGCAACTTACATCTTGTTTTATATGGTTCCTTTGTCATTAACTTCAAGTAGAGAGGTTTAATAATATATCTATTAATCCTCTTAATTTTGACAATTTTGTAAATAGTTTTTTTTAAAAATAAAGAGTTTAGTTCTTACTGGTAGTCAGAGTCTGGCTTCAACATCTGGACAGTTGAAACCAGCCAACGAAACATGTCCAGACTATAAAACTAATTTATGTACTTAAATCTTTTAGTTTTTAACGTTATGGAAACAGATACACGCATTTTATTATAAAAAAAGTTCGAGTGAATCCACTTAGGTAAAATGTGGAATGATTTTCCACAACTATTTTTTGTTGTTACTCTTTGAAAAAAGTTTACTTTTGTTGATTTTGATTCTTAGAACTTTGGAAGATTTGAAATGAAACTCCTATTATTGGTTAAGTAGATTTTTTAAAAACTATATCAGTTGATGTATTATCTTAATTTATATATAAGCAAATAAAAAGGAAAATACCGAAAAAAATATGTAACAAAATCACACCTCTACGCACTCCAAGCCTTTTGGCGAATAAGGTTCCTGTTACCTCAGGCATAGTTTGAATTTCCACTTTATTTGAAAATGTGATTCTTTCTGTTTTTTATTTCCTTTTATTTAACGGAATCAATTCGTAGATTCTAAAACCGGACGGGTGGGATCAACACAACTACTACTAGAATACACATGTAGGTTTTTAAGGAATAAATAAACCAAGATCTCCTCCAAAATTAAAAATTATTTTCAATTAAAAAGGGAGCTTATTCTTGAGATGTTGCTTTTAAGAGTTTCTAAAAATAAAATTGTTTTTAATTTCGATTAAAAAAGCCTCTCTAAAATTTAAGAGGTTTTCTAGTTGTAGGTGGCGGGGTAGAGAAGCGTATCTTATACAATTTTTTTTTTGTTTCGCAATAAAAAACTTATTTTTAAAACTTTAATGAGGTTTATTTCAAGATTTTTATGTCTTCACTTGGCTTCTTTCTAGTTTGTGGAAGAACAGACGTCAAACATAGAAGTGAATTTGCCTTCTTTTTTATTTCTTTCATTATTTTTTTCCTGTTCCGTTAGAAAATTTTGATTAGCAAAAAATTGGTACATATTTCATATGAAGTTTTTTAAAGCTTCTTTCATAGTGAGAAAGCCTTTTCGTGGAAGATCATCTGTACTGCTCTGAACATTTGGTCCTATAACGTTTAAGTATAGAAAATTGCTTTAAAAAAATTCGAACACTTTTATTCTCGTTAGGCTTAGCTGCGCTAACATCAGAGTGTTGCAACAAGTCTGATGCCAAAATACGGACGGTTGCTTATCCAGTAAACTGAAGGACGTTACAAAGAAATTGTTTCCAGATTTACAAGTATAAATAAAATACAGTTAGTTTACACAAAATGCAAAATATAGTGAATTACACAATGCGTAAATATAAACTTATGAAATTCATCTTAAAACTTTTTTTTTTCAAATTAAATGTTCTATAATTTTATTGCATTTTTGTTCATTGGGGCTTTCACTCACTTGGGGCTTGTTCTGCCATTAGTTAGCAATGAGTTGAACAGTTGTTTTCCTAACAGTACTAATAGAAGAAATATTTTACGTGACGTGTGAGCGTGCGTGTGTGTATGTGTAATGTAACACAAAAGTAGAAAGATCCAGAGGCGGGAAATTTGGTACGTAGAATTGGTGATAATGGTTTGCACTTCCAAGAAAATTTTTCGAAATTCGCCTTAAATTTAAAAAAAATATAACCTTGAAACAATTATTTATAGCTATGACAATACGACGTCCTTATGTCAAATTCTGAATGCCATAAATTATACTTTATGTAGCGTTTTGGAGATAGTTGTATGTTTTTATTATCATTATGTTTGTTTTCCGTTATTTTTTTTCATTTATTTGTTCTTTGTGGCAGAATTAAAATTGTCTTTCGAAAAAATTATTGTTAAAAAGCATTTTATTTTCAATAATTTCATTTTAGTTTTGGCAACACGGTCTATGTTTTTCTACTTCTGCTTTGCACTTTTGATACAATTAGATCAAAACTAAAACCTGTTGATCTTTTTCAGTAAATCTAAGCTAAATTTTGATTTGATTTATATGTTTTAGATAGCTTTTAATTTAAGTTAATGCAAATGTTCTAATTTCTTTTACAGTGTGTGCCTCTGAGCTGTTGATGGAAATCTGATCGAAGTTGAGTTTATTTTATCTGTTTCAGATAATTTTTGGCTTCAATTAATGCTACTGTTTTTTTTTTTTTTTCCAATTTATTTTCAATCTGAATTGACTCGAATTGTTTGTTTTGGATAATTATAAACTTAAATAAATGTTATTTTTTTTAATTCTGTTTTCGAATTCTATTTTTAGTTAATTACTTCGTCTCCATGCAAATTAGCTGCAGAACTGCTACCGTATCGATGATATGAGGCCCCCAAGATTCAGGGGCCCAAAAAGTGTGTCAGTAACAAATCAAACTATGCTCTTTATTGTCAAAAATGAGTCCCCAAAGAAATTTGATGCGGGGCCTACTTAGAACTTGCTACGCGGGTACTGGAGAATAAGGTTTATTTTAAAAATTCCCCCATACAAAAAGAGCGGGTATTCTAGATAGTATAATATTTAATATTTCTGTAAGAAGATTATATTTAAAATTTTTTTTTATTACGTGTCAAAATTATGGTTTTTTTTTTATCAAATAATAATGTGTTTCTATATGTCTGCAACAAAATATTCATTTAAAAATAAATAAGTAAATTTACGTGTAACATAGTATTTCTGGTATTTTACAATTTTATTAAATGTTAATCTGTTAAAAATTTTATTTACCATTTTTGTATTGTTGTTATAATTAAAATAAATTAACATTTATGTATCTTCTCACGCAGCCGTACACGTTTTAAATCTTCTATTCGATTAAGCTTTGAATTTCTTATAAGCAAAAGGAATCGGAAAAAAAATCAATCGTTTGTATTATGAATTAAAAAACGTTGACAAAAAAATTTCGGGAAAAGGGTTAATTTTTTTATGTTTCTAAATGTAAATGATATTACTTTTAATTAAGAACAATAATACCTTAATTTTAAGTAAAAGTTTTAGTATTCTTTCAGTTTATAAAGGTATACATTATTCTTTTTACAAATTTTTTTACCCTGTTTTATTAACTCGTTTTCTTGTCAGTCCGGGTGGAATTTTGTAATTGATTTTAACCTAACTCCCCGATGGACTAGAGAAGAAATTTAGATCATAGCTCGGAAGTGGATGACAATGCATGAAATAGAAAAAAAAAGAAGTTCTAGTCTCAAACCCCCGGGCCCTTGAAGAGGCTTGTATGTCTGTGGGGGTAGAATTTTGTAATTGATCTTAAACTAACTTCCCGATTAGCTAGAGACTTGAAATTTGGACTATAGTAGCTCAGAAGTGAATGGCAATGCATGAAAATGATTATGAAAACATGGTACATAAGAAAAAAATTTTATTAAGAAAATTATTAATAATTAATTTAAAAAAAGCTTTTTATAAATAAGTTAACTTTTTAAAAATAATAACCTCGCGTATATATATATACTTAAATATATAAGAGAAATATTTTTATTTAACTTTTGATTAAAAATTTAAAAAACTTTCTTCACTATTGAAAATATCAACCATTAAGTTCCCACGATGTAGTCTTGTTTATATTGGCTATACAGATTCATCGCTTGAAATGTTTGTTGTCTGTCGCTGTCTTGTCCATGCAGTGAAATAAAATGGTGTCGAAGGCGTCCAAAACAGCCCTTGCTTTGTCGATGACCTTTGGCGAATAAAGCCGTTGATAGTGTATAGGGTTTAGGTCTATGTTGTGGAGCTTAGCCAGTATAGAAAGTCAATTAAAAATATGGTTAGGAGAAAGTTGAATGTCAGGACAATTAGGACAAGTATTATAATTTCTTCCATCAGGGGATATTTTCATCCCTTTAAAGTATCTTGTACATAGTCTGTCTAAGGGGGTTGAAATTACGTGATTACAATTAAGACCCGGAATGAAGTGCTTCTTAACTCTTTCATGCTTGGTGGTACATATTTTGTACCACCAATTCTTATTCGCTTATTGTGTGGAAGTACTACTGGCGTAGCTAGCTCTGAGGGGTCCCTGTATCAAAATTCCTTCGGGGCCCTTTTTTTAGATATGGGAGCTTATAGTTAGTGGAACTGTCGTTACACATGTTGGACCCCCTGTAGCTTTGGAGCCCAGTATCTTTGATCAGCGGTAGCTACGCCCTTGGGTGGTACATAAAACATACAATTTGTTTGAATGCTCCAGAAATTGATGCTAGATGGTACATTCTCTGAACCACCACAGAGGTCAACTCCTAGCAGTTACTCAATTTTCCAACAGATGTCAGAAATTAATTTTGTGCAATAGGTTTATGCAGTAGTTCATTCTTGAGTTGTCTGTTGAGTGGTAGTTTTTGGAAGTGACTATGTTGTGTTGTTTTAAGTTTAATTGAAAGTGTGTGTAAGATTCCTGTGATATTTGATACAAATCTGGTTTAGCACATATATTATGTAACTAAATAAGTCAATATTATAATAATTAGTACCTCCCATGTGCATTGCTAGTATGAAAATATGAGAGTCCAAAAAATGCACCACCACGCTATTGAAGGCCATCTTCTTTACAAATACAAAATGCATTCCGCTTATTTTTTCGCATTAATAAATATAAAAAGAGAGAGAGAGAGAGAGAGAGATTTAAATGTGTAGATGAGACGAAATGAGTGTGGAATTGTCATTTTTATGACCAAATATAAACAAATTTCGCATTAAGTGTATTCTGGAAAAAAAAATTTTTGACTTCGTCGTATATATTATTTTATTTAGCATTGGAAAGTATTATTATAAACCTTTACACAGTGTATTACAGATAAGTAAAATTCTTTTTAATTTATTTTATTGTTAGTGTGGCGCTAAATTTCATATTTTTCGCCAAATTTTGAACAACAACAACAAAAGGTTGAGAATCGCTGAGACACGATATAACAAGAACTAAAAGAAAGAATGCAGGTCTACATAGAGGGACATCTCAACTCTTCATTAAAGACAGTTTAAACTTCCTTTTGACACATCTGAATTCCTTCAAATTCATCCGATATATTTCCTGTTCCATATAACAGAATTTCTTATAATGTATTCTCACAATTATACGAGATTTACCTGTTTTTAACTTAAACATTTAAAATGGATTTTTGGTAAAATATAATTGATTCGGAAATTTTTCTGTTATGTTTTTCAATTTTCCCCCTTCACTTTATATGACCATTGTTTTTATTCGGGTCATTTATATCATTTTGAGTTGAGTGTTCTGATTTGTTTGAAAAGAGGTCACAGGAGAGTTGATTTGTCCAATCTATTATCATCTGGAAAAGTCTTATTTGTTCTCCTTTTAGAGGCTCTATCATTGACACTTTATTTCAAAATTCAATTACTGGAATCAATATGTTGTATAAGGAAGTGGTAAATATTATGTAAGCTAAAATAAAAAAACTCTGTGAAAAAAAAGACAACCGAAATCGAACTCCAAATGAAAAAAAAAACTGATGTAGACAGTTCAATGAAATAAATGGCGAAAGACAAAGAGTCATTAAATCATCTTAAAATAATTAACATGGAAATACGATTTGTGGTCACTAACCTTTCAACCCAATGACTGAACAAAAAAGAGGAAAAAATGAAAAACATTTAAGTAACGTTTCTTTAATGAAGAATTCCTTTCATTCTAGAAACATTCATTCATTCTTTCATGAAGAAACATTCACACTAATTTCTTTTTTGTTTCATTTAGAAACAAAAAAGAAATTAGGCCTAAGAACTACTAACGTAGTAGAAGCTGTAAATCTCATTAAAAATAATTATTAAATTATTTCCTTAAGAGCTTAAGATGCAGTAAAATTGATGAAAAAAAATTACTTGGAGCTGAGAATTTTAACCAGTGTGTCGTAAACCCCGTAGAATATTTTTTATAGATGAAATGATAAACCTCTTTTCTAGTTATAACCAAAAAGTCCATTTCAAATTCAACTTTTGTTCAAATCACAAAACAATTTTCCATTTAATTTTTAAAGAAAATTTCCTGAAATGTTTGGAATGACAACTTGTATGGTGTTATGGGTATAAAGCTTTCAAACAAGTTATAAAAATCAAACCATTCAGCCTAAATTCCAGAATATTTGTTTATATGCAATTTAGGTAAACTTATGTTTGTACATTCACAACTATTAGAATCAATAACTTGGATATTTCGAGGAACTGTATCAGCCTGGATAGAGTCAGAATTTATTTTCTTATTTTTATAGAACAAATTTTTGTTTTCCAAAATACTATCTTCTCCTTAATTTCTTCCGAAGCTTCCATAACTTCAGTAATAGTGTCGACAGTCAAAAGGTCTTCAATTAATCTATTTAATGAATTTAAATGACTTTCTTTTTCATTTAAAGTATCCGAATTCTTGGGACAACTTTTTTAAAAAAATGGAGATATGGGGATTTTTTTGTGGTTTTTAGATTTGTATAGTACATTTTAAGAAAAATATTCTAAAATTAAGAAGTGAAAAAGAAATTATTAGTACTAAAATGGGGAAAAAAGGGTAAAAATTTACAAAAAGTAACATAAATGGGGCCCATTCTGTTCCCAAAAATTTATGAACAAATTTTCAATTCTGATGTGTTGCTATGTTATTCATAATTTAAATGACCTTCAGGATAAGAAATATTTTAATTTTTACAAAAAATAGAGCACTGTATCTTATTTATTATATGAAATGGCTTAAAAAATAGTGATTATGTAAGGGACTGTAAATTTTGTAATATTACAGTGATTGATAAATTTGAAGATTAAAACACTTCTACTATTATACAGAACATACACAAAAAACAGCACTATTATGTTATGTCCGTTGTGCACGAGTCTAGAGTGAGACCGACTATTATAAATCTTTACTCAAAAACGGGCAGTCGGTAGTGCCAGTTTGTGCCTAGTTTTCTGAGATATTCTCCAAAAAACTGGAAATTCCGCACTGTCTACCAAATGGTAGCAGTGATATGACTGGTATCGGTCTTACCTAGGTCTACCACATTACACCACCATTGCTCATTTAGTCAAAAGGAGGCAGTCAGTTTACGGCTAAATATGTGAGATTGGGAATCACGCACAATTATGTATTTTTTACAGGTTACCTTTTGTACTAGTATTTGAAAATGTATGCTATATACCAGGGGTGGCGGACCTTTACGGACAACGTGCCATTTTTTTCTAAAGAAGTGTTTAATGAGGTATAGACGTGCCGTCAAATAACTTTTAGTTGATACGTATATTCTTGTAGTTTTCGTTAAATAAATAGCTTTATTTATTTTTTTTAAAAGGATTCTGTTTTTTTTAAATTTACTCTAAGCACATCGCAGGAAATTCGTAACAAATTGGTGTCAGAAGTGGGATTCGAACCCACGCCCACATTCGTGGACCAGAACGAAAACTACAAGAATAACACTGCGCATTCAATAGCTCAGTCACCAGCCTACAGCTTGCTTGCTGTCTAAGGCTCCAATACCAATACTAATCTTTCGTGCTTGTTTTTATATGCTCTCTGCCGGAAGTGACGTCACTAACAGGAAGTTATGTCATATTAGAAAAATCCAGAACTTGGAGAGAATTCAAGAAATCAGGATCCCTCTAGAAATTCTCTCTGTCGCCAGGTTTCCAACTTCCGTCGCCAAACTTGGCGAAATGTCGCCAAATTTGGCGACAAAAATTAGTTGCCTAAAACATCGCCAATGAGCCAATATCTCGCCAATTTGGCGACTTGCTATTGAAATACAATGGGATACATATAACATTCATTATCATAAGACAAATTACACCAATTTACAGAATTCGTAACAATATATACATTAGTATTTCTGGCGAATTATTTTGTAGCGTGGCCGGTGTTGGTGCTTTGCATGTAGATTTACCGATGGGTATGTATGATGGTTGCTTCTTGATAGACAGAAAACTTCTTCTAGATTAATTTCAATCTTCTTTTATTCATGGTCACAAATATATGAAACGTAATATTTAGAATAATTGATCAATAGAGGCACGAACATACAAATAGCAGAAGCAACAAGCAGCAGTGACGAGGACATGTTTTTGGCGAGCAGACAAAGAACAAAGAGATTGAGTACACAGCGCTCTTGGTTTATAGACTGGCGGTGAAGGTCGTGCGACTCCTTTCTTACGGGAGCCGTGATTGGTTGCACACGCGCGAGAGCAATTAGATTAAGATTAAAATTATCACATTAGTCTTGTACCAAAGAGTTAGAGAATATTTGGAGTTAATCTGAAAAATACTAGAGGGAGTCGTTACGGGTGGAAGGAATTTCTTAATATGATCACTATTTTTTTATGGTTGATTTTGCACATTTATAGAATGGATGAAACAGTCCTGTGATTAGTTAATCTGGTTTATTGAACATTTAACATATTATGTTCCAATATAACAAGAATACACAAAACACATACCACGCTGCAGCCGATTACATGACGAAAGGCAAAGACAGAAAAAAAGGGCGGGTCTCCAGAAATAACGATATTTATAGTAAATATGAAATCACATGATCTATATAGATGAATGGATAGATGGAGTTAATTCAAAAGGCTGCCATTAGGCGGCTAGCAAGATTATTAATTAAACGTGGGTCCTGAAGGAATGGACCATAGATAAATCAAAAGCTATTAAAGATTAAATTACTGAGGTTATTACGCACACATATATATTATTGGGAAAAAATTAAAACTAAATACTAACAACACAAACCTATTTATTTACTACGAAAAACTACCTTTTGTATTGTATAGCTGTAAAATTTTTAGTTATACGTGTGATTCAGATTAAAGTAAACATTAGTGTGACTTTTGTTGTTGCAGATTGAGGGACAAATAACTTATATTAGGATTGTATCTTGTTACTTTTAGTAGAATGCATGTCATCTGCCAAACGGGTTACAAGCAATCCAATATTTTTGCTGTGATACACTTCTTTTGACAAGGGGATTTGAGATTTGTTTCAAAATGCCGTTTTGCTGACGATGTTCTGCATACCGCTAATCCAGAGCATAAAACACACATTTCTTTGTCTTTTTACTAATAATGCCATATTTCTACACTGCTGGCCACCGTAAATGCAACACCAAGAAAGACAAGAGATAGCACAACAAAATTTATTTTGTAGATAACATGTTGACCAAGTATCAAATGATTAAATTTATAGACTTCTGTGAAGTGTGGTTCCTGCCAGAATCAGTAGCCAGAGTAGCCTCCATTGTTGGAGATCACCGCTGCCACACGCCTCGGCATTGATTCAAAGGGAATTTGAATGTGTTCTTGGGGTACAGCAGACCAAGCAGTTTCCACACGTTGCCAAAGTTGATTTGGTGGTTGCAACTGGGGGTGTAATCTGGGTCAATCGTTGAGCAACCATGGACCACATGTTTTCTATCGGCGAAAGATCCGGAGAGCGAGCCGGCCAGGGAAGCAATTCAATCTGGTAATTCACGAAGAACCTTTGGACAATGCGTGCCACGTGTGGTCGCGCATTATCCTGTTGAAATATGGCTGTGGCCAAGCCCTGAAGGTAAGGAAGGACAACTGGCTGCAACACCTCGGAGATGTAGCGCTGGCTGTTTAAAGTACCGGCAATGCGTACTAGAGGAGTGCGAGAGTGATATCCAATACCGCCCCATACCATAATACCCGGTGCAGGAGCAGTGTGGCGGTGCATAACGCAGCTGTTCAGAATCCTCTCTCCACGGTGTCTCCAGACTCGAATCCGACCATCGTGGTGTTGCAGACAGATGCTTGACTCGTCAGTAAAGACAACTTCATTCCATTCTGCCCCCCATATCCTTCGTTCATCGCACCATTGACGGCGGAGACGACTGTGGTTTTGCATCAAGGGTAGACCAAGCAATGGACGTCTTTCAGATAGACCACTCTGCTGTAAACGGCGTCGAATGGTACGCGCAGACACTGAATGATGCATTATAGACTGAATGTGCTGTGCTATGGTTCGTGATGTGACTGAGTGATCCGTCACTGCCATGCGCACAATTTGCCTGTCCTCACGTGAAGTGGTGCACTGAGGTGGATGCGATCGACCACGTCGGTCCGTCGTACCCTCCTGCATCCAACGATCACATATCCGCATTACAGTTGTTTGGTTTCGTCCAACACGACTACTGATTTCCCTGAAATTTAATCCACAATCTATGTAGGCCACTATCCTTCCTCTGTCGAACTCGGATACTTGATCAAAAGCTGATCACTGTTTTCTACGAGACTTAACTGATCGTGTTTTGAAAAAACCACAAGAAAAACACAATTGCCGAACTAGAAATCGTCGAAATCTCCAAGCCTTAAATAGCGCTTTGAGGTTTCGCCATAGGCGTGCGTGATGTGTGTCTGAGCTGAAATTCTAATCATTGGCATATCTCACCTCAGCTAATGCATGTTGTAGATTTCATGTTATTTGCGTGCTTCCTTCAGGGTGTTACATTTACGGTGGCCAGCAGTGTATATGCTACTTGGGGACCTATAAGAAAATGTTACCTCAATAGTCAAAGAGTTTTAATGGTTTTTGCATCTTGCCAGACACATTGAAAGTCTGCTGTAGCGAGTGAAAGGCAACAACTGTTCAAGCGGTTGCGAATGAGATAGGGCGTTTAGTCTATTACGATCGTTTAAGAAATCCAATGAACAAATATTTTTATTACGTTCATAAGCATCTTATATTAAGTAAATAATTCTTTACACTGTATAATTTCTGAAACGCACTAAAAATAGAATAATACCTGATCGTTGGCAATCTATCCTTCTCCTCGGATTCTCCATATCTCAATATCTCTAGCTTGGAAACCTAGACTATAAATATCTGACCTAATCTGCATAATCCCGTTTGCATCTTCCGATGTGGTTCGTTGGAGTAAACTCGAATTGATAGACTATAGATTTCCCAAGAGGATTAAAGGAAGGACGTGGATAGATCCATCAGAACTCGTCCAAAAATCATTACCAATTGACAAAACTCTTTCAACTGCTGCATTAGTTCCAGGGCAGCACAGCGTTCAACAAGAATAATTAAGTTTTCATATGGAATGTGTTCCTTTTTGAAATGGTTCCTTTCACCCATTTTTAATCAATTTCAACGTGCTGATTTTCTCGTTTTTTTTGTGTGTGTTTTAATTTATCAGAATTTAAGTACGTACACATTCAGTCTTCTAATTTCTTCAAACAGATATTTGTCATCGATTTTAATATCAGGCATTTCTTTCGATAAAAACTCAACATAATTTTCTATATCTTCTCAATTTACTTGGGATGAAGTAAAAAAAAAAAAAAAAAAAAAAAAAAAAACACCATTTAAAACTGTTATTTACTCTGATATTTGTTTCAGACCATTCTTCGACATATTGGAAATATGCTTGGTAAAAATTCTGCACTTCGTTGGTAAACTTTTTAAGTAATGCCTGGATTTGATTCTCTTCTAAGCTTGACAATTTTCTTTTTATTATTTAAGGATTAATCCTTCAAATTGTGATTTATATTGAACGAAATCATTCAAAATAAGACTAACTTCTGTTGCTTATATATGTTGTGACTTAAAGCCACCCCTAACACTACTACCACCCTGTCTATCTGCAAATACTGCAGGATGTGTAGGCGGACTTAAATGATCAAAAGACACAATTGCAATTCAAGTAGATTTATTGATTCTTATCAGCAAATGCGTTTAGACACACACTAATCAATTTAAGAAAAACAAAAGAGAGTGGAGTAACTAAGCGAGGAATCACTACTAGCGGAATAACAGAATATCAACTGAATCTAGGAAAGATTAAACGCGCACAATTACAGCTACGCCACGTGCGAATAATCTCAATATCTCGAATAAAATCACTGACCTTATATTTTACATCTGCTGTTCCTTCGTGACGACCTCTACCTTTTTACTGGCTGAAAGAATGGGTGAAGAATCCACGCTCTCTGTAATAAGAATTTCCACTATATTCAATCCGCTTCTCCTCGCGTACATCCACACGTATCAGGCTAACTACACGTGTCAACAACTTCATGCTGACGTCTCGATCTTTAATTGAGTTAATTTCACTCTTCCTATCATTTCACTTTTTAACTCGCGAATCCCGAACTTATGTAACATATCTTATTTACATAAATCACGCCTGGCTCTGGGTGAAGATTGGTTGAAATAAATAAATTGTCTTAAGGAAAATAGAGGAGGTTAGTCAAAGACCGAATAGATCCGTCACAAATATGTTCACCATCAATCTTTTGAATCGTTTTGTGGAAAACAGATGCTTGATTATATACAAAATACATTAATACCTCCGATAACTCATACTATACCGGTGCATGTCGCGTAACAATTCGGCCTGGCATCTCTGAATACAGAGATGAACTGATTAGTTTTAAAATATTAAAAAGGAAAACAAATAGAAGGACTGTTTTATAGGAAGAACATAATCTTTAAAAGAAGGACTGTTCTTCCAAAATGAAGATGATTGGTCACCTTCTTAAAGAGCATTTTCTCTTTAAATATACTTACTGTTCTATACAATGTATTATCCACCTATCCCTTTCCTTCAAAACAATCAAATAGCTATTGCCATCTACAAGGGTACTAATTCAAGACAGCAGATTATAGCTGCTTTGCGGATCAAAGCTACTAGAGTTTTTCTTTACAAAAAATTATAAATATTTCAAATCCTTTCTTTTGTTTTGTGCAATAAAAGTTCAAAGTAGACGGATATTGTGGTCAGTCGGAATAGCTGAGTAAAACCACAACGATCGTGCAATTGATGAAACAACCAGCAGTAATGATATGTAATTACGTGTTCTTAAGAAGAAATTTTAATGAATTACACAACGTAAAATTATTTCGTACTGATTCAACTTCATAAAATCACTCGAACTCTTAACATTATCACAGTGAAATAATATTTCCCATTGAAATTATTGCTTTTATTGTTCTAGGAAACCTTTTTCTTCTTTATTCGGCAAGAATTAAGTTCCTTGATTCAAGTTTCTCAAGTTATTTTATAAATTAGAACATGCATGTTGTTCAATTCCAAGCTGTGATTTCAAAATTTATTTTCATGATTTTGTAAACCATGAAAGCACTACGTATTTTATTGATCATAAAAACAATATAAACTCAGGCGATGGGTGACATTGCATACAGACATCGAATGAATAAAATTGAATCGGAACAAAATAATCGTTGCCACTGTCCAAAACAAAATAATTAATTACATCGTTGGAACTTTGTATTTCCCCATCGGATAGGGAAGATGCGGTAATAATTCCCTTTTGTAGGGATTACCAAAAATGTGCAACGGATAGGTAATAGCAGTCTCTGAATATGAAACAATTTCTAATATATTAGTGCACGATCAGAATAAATCTAATAGAATATTTATCGCCAGAAACGCATCTGTATAATTTATGTCCGTTAACCTTGGGTGTGGTAGAAATAAGAGGGATATACCGAATTGGCAGTTGATGCAACATTCTTTCTAAAGGCAAGGAAATCAGTTTCGTAATTCTTCTCTTATTTTTATTTTAACGCACTGATTGTTTACTCTTGAAGGTGACGAGGCTTTCTTTTTTTGGATGGAAGCTTTGGCATGTGTATTCATAATTCAATGTTATTTCTAAACTTTTATTTCTTTTCGAATTTCCTTCCGTATTTTTCTTCACATCAAGTTCTCTGAAGGAAAACAAAAAGTATGTGGAAAACAATAATTGTTGGAAGCTGAAAACTTACGGTAATTTCAGTTTTTCCAAAAATACCAAGCTTATATAATTGGTTTGTTTTCTAGTTGCAATGAAGCGAAATATGTACAGACATATAATTGAATTGGTTTTTCAAATTGATTACCTTTTATTTGAATTAAAAACTTCTTGTCATTTATTTTTTGATCCACTTAAAGTTCCTGCCATCGTTACACAAATGCTACTTGTAATTTTAATCAAGATCAGGTGAAACTGTCTAAGTCTCAGTTGACACCTAATTTTTGGTGTCAAGGAACAACTTGTTTTAATGTGTCTTATTTGAAAACAAATGAACATAGAAACAAGAAATCCAGAGAGAATGGGCACTAAACGATTTCTTATTGAATGCGACTCATAGATTTGCATAAGTTTAACACAAACAGCAACAAATAAAAAAAGCACTGTTGAAAGAAAAATTCTTTTTTGAAGGAAGTTTAATGTTACAGTCTTCCTAGGAAACAACTCTTGGAAACATTACTTAAATTGGTTACATTATGAAATATGACCTTGCCTAACTGCAATGCATTGGTTGCATCGACATTGCCATGCTTATTACCAAGTTATCAGATTCCAAAATGGGAAGCGAGGATGAAATATGGTGTAACCCTTGTGATAGCAGTCGGTTCCTGCTTCCATCTGAACCCCTTTGTCTACCTGTAGACCCGCCTAGATGTGTAGGAGAAATTGAATGATCCCACAGACATGATTTCAATCTAATCAATTTATTAATTCCAAATATCAATCAGACACAATACAATTCTAATTAAGGAAGATGATATATAGTAGAGCACAGAGTGAGATTCTATAACACGGGGATACTACTACAGACTCTCAACTGAATCTAAGATAGCTTAAATACTCTCAAATATAACTACGTTGCACACTAATAAGCTAACTTCTACTTAATCAAGCGCACCTGTACTTTTTATGCATCGGATCTTACACTGGAAACTTGCAGGTGATCTCTCTCGGCTTGACCAATGTTGTTGGATCCACGCTCTGTAATCTTTTTCCTGGACAACTCCAAGACTTCTAACTAATTCCACTCTATTTCAATCTTCTAACAACTAATTCGCAGATTTTATGTTAACTCCTACTTGCCAACTCCAACGTGTTAACTCACGAACTCGCGAAAACGGAATTTATATAATATACTTCAAATATATAATCACGTTTCCTTACTCGATGAAAATAGGTTGAAATAAATATTTTCCTTAAAGAGTCATGAAGAGATTAGTAGAACCGCTTATAGATCCGTCACACCCTTGTTCCAGATCGTGTAAGGAGCTTGGAGTCGTACAAAACACCAATGAATCTACCAAGGTACCCTCAAATATACTCTATCGGATTCAGGTCTTGAGATTCAGCTGACCCCATTCCATTTGTTCCAAACTACGATCCTAAAGATAGCCCACAACAAGCACAGCTCGATGATTTCCCGCATTATCATCCATCAGAATGAATTAATTATCAAAAAGCAGTTGTGTGAGGGTTAATATATCGATCAAGGATATCACCGTAATTTCCTATTCCAGTCAGATTTCCTCCATGGATCACATACAGATCAGTGTGACCACTGAGAGAGATCTGTAATTTACTCCCCCCTCCCCACTTTAATTGTGTCTTTCAACATTTTTGGACTGGTTGTACCTGGTGCGGTGTTCTCTCCAAATCCGCATACGCTCTGAATCGCTCTTCAGTGTAAACCTGGACTTCTCTGTGAAGAGTACGGAAGTCCGCTGTCTGGCCCCGGAAAGGTATTCCTTTGCCCAATATTTAAAGGAGTACATCTTTCTCAATGGCTTGGAGAAACACTCAAAACTGGTCTTTTTGCATAGGTACTGTCATTGTGAAGTCGTTTGAAGCAATCCGACATTTAACATGCGCTAAACATTTTTATGTCGCACGTTGATCTTTTCGAAATGTGAAGCCCCTGTTTATTGGCCATTTTAGGCATAGTATTTATGTGCTATAGCGCAAGATTACGTTAAGTTACATGGCTTTTCTTTTAGATGTAAAATTAAAATAAAAACAAGCAATATAAAAAGAAATTAAAGTCAATTCCAACAGAGGTCAACATAGAAAACTTTTATCTTACAGCTGTTTTTTATCAAATAATTACAATTAATATTAATATGTATAAACATATGATAGAATCACTATATTAAGTGGAAACTAATTTTTATTAATTTTCATTAAAGTATCATCTAAAACAATCGTGTATATAAGTGAATGCTTTAAAAGATGAGAAAAAAATGTTTTAAAGTTTTGACCGAGTAACTAAAAATGAAGCCAACGTGACTGTATTTGTCCTTCCTTAAATAATTAGTTTCAATCAATTAATTTTAATTACTTATAATTAAATTATCGTATTGTCACCAAAGCAGTCATGTGTACAAAATTTCAGCTCAAATGAATGCTTTGAAATGTGAGACAAAACCTTTTAAAGTTTTGACACAAGTCGCCAAAATGTTCACTATGTCGCCAAAAATGATTCCAACGTGGCTGTATCTGAAATTCTTTGAATAATTAATTTTAATCGATTAATTTTTATTAATTATGATTAAATTACCATATTATCATATAAAATTTCAGCTCAATTGAGTGCTTTAAAATGTATTTTATTAATAATTGAAAATTTGAGCAAGATATATATACATATATATATATATTGTAAACTAATATTAGGAATTGAGCAATTTATGTAAAAAAAAAAAAAAAAAATTCTGAAAAATACAATCAAATGTGAAAAAGACCAATATTTTTCGGTATGATCTAGATAGGAAACGATTATTAGAAAATAATGTCGAATGAAAACTTAAAGCACTAAGGAATTTTTGATAAATTTTGATTGATTTAACTAATATAGGAGTACGCATGAAGAGAAGAGAAAACTGACTGAAAGATATACAGAACTATTAGACATATAGACTTAAAATTTGGCAAGCATGTGTCTTTTGTTATGTAAAGATCCGCTAAGAACGGGTTTGAAGGAAATCGACTCCAAGGCAAAGTTGCGAGGTATTATAGATCAAAGAAAATCCTGTTTTTGAACTATTATAACACCAGACTTGAAATTTGTTGAGCATGATTCCTTTGTTGAGTAGAGAACCACTAAAAATTTGTTTTACGGAAATTGACTTTTAAGGGAATTATAGGAGATGTAAGAGATAAATATTTAGAAATTTCTGTTTAAGAAATTTTTTTAAAAAATTTTTCTTAAACAGAATTCAAATTTTTTTTTTAAAAAACCAAATGGTGAGGATTATAAGAATGGTTTTGAATATAATTGAAAACACACACACACACACACACACCACACACACACACACACACACACACACACACACACACACACATATATATATATATATATATATATATATATATATATATATATATATATATAGTGCTAGGGCTTAGATACCAATACCTTAAAAAACAATTATATTCACATATCATATAACATCATGAAATATTTGTCGAAGCGAATATGGGTAACGGGTAGTTGTAATAAAATCATAACTTACATTGAAAAAATGCAGGGGAAAGTGTATTATATAGTTTAAATATATTAAAATACTTTTATCAAAGGATTTTGAGAAATTCTTATTTTAAAAATATGTATTATTGGGAATTTTAAATATTTTTATGGAAAATCTGAAAACTTTGTTTGTTTTTCTACCAAAAGAGATTATGTCGGGAAAAAATGTTTGTTGGGCAAGAGGTAATTCACTTTCAGTGCCATTAAGTGAGGCAATAGACTTGGCGTCAAATTTGGTCTCCAAATGTCGCCAAGTCGTTAAACTTGGGGGCAAAAGTAGATGTGTCTATCAAATTCCAGAAGGTTCTAGGATAATTCTGTACAAGCTTTTAAAGAAGGTTCTTTCCCACCTATTTAAGGACAATGCAAGGAAGTGAGATTGGAATTAAAACATTTGGCGGTGACCGTGCGTTCAATTTCCTTTATGCGAAGTTGTAATTGTTGAGTTCAGTAATAGTGTGATATTTGAATTTGTGTTACTGTAGGGTTAAATGTTGTGACGGTTCTATACGCGTCCTTCTACTAACCCTCTGGGGAATACTTTAGGGCCAGCATTTTCAACCAATCTTCTCCGAAAGGCAGAAAACGTGATATGCAAATTAAGTTTAATATATATGTTCTGTTTTCGCGAGTTTGAGAGTTAGTGAATTGTGAATTTATTAGAAGTGAAGTAAATTGGCAGTGAAACGTATACGTAAACAAAGTAAGAAGCCAAAAGTTTGAATATTAAGAAAGTGATTAGATTAGCTAGCAGGAAGTGTTAAAGTCAACTTAAAATAAATAGAAGATTGCAGGAGTTCATGTATTGTAATCTTAATAAGTGGATGCTTAGAAGGTTAAACTAATTGTGTGGTCATTAAATACTTAAGCTCTGTATAAAGTTATATTAAAGGTAGAGCTGCATGATTGAATATATTCTCCCCAACGCAATCTCGTCTCACTCCCTCTTGATCTATTACTAATTCGAATTATCTTGTTCAAAGTGTTTGTGTCTGAGTTGATTATAGAGGTAAATAAAATAGCTGGAAATTATCGTGTCGTATGATCATTCAGTTCCTTCCACACCTTTAGCCGGGTCACAGGGTAAAAGGGATGCAAATTCATTATAATGTGTGTGGTGGGCGTGTTAATTATTGCTTATTAGAAGAAAATCTAATGCATTATTATCACAGAAATCCAGAATATATTACGATTTTCTCTCACAGAACTGCTTGTTTATTGTGGGGATCTTTTCTGCATTTAAAAGACAATCATGGACGAGACAATATTTATTCTAGGGTGGAAAAGTATTTACATCGTTTTTTTTAAACATGAAATCAATTTTTAGTTCATTTTAAGTTTTAACTATATTTGTTATGTGTGTCCATAATTTTTTTTATAACAACTATATGTAAATACACTGGCATAGCTAATCCTAAGTGGGCCCTGTATCGAATATATCTTTCCCTTTAAAATTTCACGACTTTTTGCTTACATATGTTGGGGCTCCTGTAGCTAGGGGAGCCCGTATCCTTGATACGGCGGTAGCTACGGTGTTTCATACAGCAAATACAAGGTGTTTCAGTACAGCGATTACAGACTTTCAGGACAGATAAAGTATAACTAGACGATGAGAAATCACATAGCAATGCATGGTCGGAAACGCGTTCCTGGGGCAGTAGTGACGACACAAAACGCAAGAGAGACAAATCACGATTAAGAGGAGAAGACATATTTATTATCCTTAGAACAGCAAAAATGCTGGAAAGTCATTGGCTGGTGTATGCGATAGATGGAGCTACGTAATTCGAAACATTGCTTATACAGTGCACTGGCCCACTCGATCGCCAAGCGTCACTTGCCTTGATTACTTCGTATGGGTATACGTCAAGCTGTAACGGATCTATACGCAGCTCTAACTAACTACTTGGGGATTCTTTAAGGGAAATAATTATTTCAGCCAACTTTCACCGAAGGTAACAAAACGTAATTATGCAAATTAAGTTTATTATATAAATTCTGTATTCGCGAGTTTTGAGAGTTAGGGAAGTGAAAATTGAAGATTTCCAAAGTGAGAATCGCTCGGATGCGAGGTGATCAAGCCAACTTTTAGTGTTCAAGTCCTCAGCTATAGGATTTTTGAATTACAATAGTTCAGGTATTGTGCTCATTATTTAAATAGAAGTTAGAGAGTAAATTGTTAGTACGCTTCCGAGCCAAAATCGAGCTTGTATAAGTTATCGTAGAAATTAATTGAATATCCGTAAATATTATCCCCAGGCTAACGGGTCTCACTTTCACACTCTAATCATTGATCTAAATTATCTTAGTTGGATTATTATTGTGCTTGTGTTGATAAGTGTGACAATAAAATAATTTTAATGAATCATGTCGAGTGATCAATTAGTTGCTCCCACACTTCTAGCCGGATCCGAGAGTAGACAAGGGGTTCAGAGGGAAGTAATAATAGTCCCTCATTACAAAGTTACTGGTCTACGAAATTCCCGTTAACAGTGATGAGGCCCTTGTTACACGCAATGAGGCAGCTTTTGGGGACGTGTGGACAGAGCCAGCTCTAGCAGTTTTGCCACTCCGGACAAAAATGGAAAACACCACCCTCTCTCCAAAAAAAAAAAATACATATTTTAAGTAAAATACAAAATAATTCGAAATTAAAAGGACATTACTTTACCTGTTGTTAATTCAAATGATTAAAATGTAAGAGAAGAAATCATTCATTTCAGTAAGCTAATTTCTTCTAAAAACAGTCTACTGATGGTGGGGATCACATAAATTTATTTTACATTATAATAACAACACTCAAGACTAAAATAAAACATCTCCTGTGATTCTTTATCTACAAAAAAAAAAAAAAAAACTCTTATTGCTCCTGTCCCCTTTTGGATAGCTGACACCGGACGTCGTATGGGTGAAAGGAATGTCCGTAATGACCTTATTCCGGAATGGGGAGAAAGTTACTAGTGAAAGATGTGTAAACTGATCAAAGTTTGGACTGAACACATAATTCCGAATAAGTTACAAAAGAAAACTGACATTAAACATTCAAAGTATAAAATAAAGACGTGATAGAATAAATTAACCTTAACCTTATTAATAATTAACGTGTAACCTTATTCACACCCAATAGCATATCGGAAAAAATATCAAATTTTTTGAAACAATATATATACATTTCAAATTCATTCCAAAGGCCACCCTTAGAATTTGCCGCCTAGGGTAAGGGTCCGGTTTGTCCGGCCCTAGAGCCGCTTCTGGTCCGGGAAACACCTGATACTTTCGTTTACATTCGATCTTCAGTGGCCTGCATCACGGCCTGGAGTTTAAATTTCGAACACCTACTTTGATGATAATCGTTGTCTTTTTAATGTTCTTTTTTCTTAGTTTTTTTGTTGTACTAAGGACAATAAACAGGTTTTCTACTCTTATTCATATTTTGTCTTTCTTGTGTTTTGTGTCGTACCTACCACTACAGGAAAGCGTTTCCGACCAGGCGTTGCTATGTGATTTTATGTGATAGGTCAGGGATGGCGAACCAATAACCCTCGGGCCATTGGTAGAACGCAACACAATATTTTTGGCACTTCATGGATAAAAACGGTTTACATTTTAGTTCAAAATTACAAAGTCCTCTGTGAAGTATTACGAACAAATGCGAGTGATTCAAAAATTTATTGAAACAAGAAAACAAGTTGGAATTGTGTGACTGAAACAGAAAGATTAACAAGAAATATAAATAAAAATACCGGTAACGAAATTTTGGAAACATGAAATTTGTACCTTCAGACACATTTAACTGGTTAAAGATACTGGCTCATGCTATTTCAACCATATTTTCATCTGCCTATGCCTGCGAGTCATTATTTTCAAAGATGAATAACGTTGCTTAGAAATCGTTTGGCAGATGACTCCGATTCAGCAGGCTTTCTGCTAAATGTAACATCTTACAATCCTTATAAATTATTTGTCATCTAATCTGCGACAACAGAAATCACACTAATATTACTTTATATATAATTTAAATAACACGTATAACTAAAACATTTCCTACTTTGCAGTGCAAAATACATTTTTCCGAAGTAAATAAAGAGTTTTGAGTTGTTGGTATTCAGTCTTCTTATTTTCCCAATAATCATTAGACAAAATTATTTGATGACATGTCTTACCTCATTAAACATTTCTTCAGAAAAAAAAAATGGCACGTTGATCCATAAAGGTTCGTCATCCCTGGTCTACTCCTGGTCCTGTTGAACTCTATCTGTCCTGAAAATTTGTAACCGTTATGCTTATACACCTTGCATTTGTATATACAAATGGTATATCAAATTTTTAAAAAGTTTTCACTGCTCATTACTTATTAAAGTGCAGAAAACATCAGTCTGGATTAAATTTTTGAGATTTCCCACAAAAATGAGTAGTCCTTGGTTTCAAAAGTTAGAAGCTCACATATCGTGGCTCCTTTACTTCTATTAACACCCGTTTTTTCATGCAATTTGTTTAAGAATCACAAATTCTAATCCCTATTACATTAATTCCGTCCTTTTAATAATTAAATTATAAAACCTCCTGCTGTGTGGTGAGGAAGATAAGTGCGAATAAGATACAATAACAAGTGTTTTCTTAGTTCATTTTTGATCCATTTTCATTTTCAACACCCGATCCCGTATTACACTTAAGGTATCCGACTACCCTAAAATTGTGAATTTTGCTAAAAATTGACAAATTTTTTTATGATTTTTTTATAAGCCACCTTAATAGCTGTATTAAAATACCAAGTGTATTATTTTCCGTTCACTAGAACCAAAACTGCAAGTGTTTTAGTAAAAGCAAATGCCATTACTGAAGCAAGATAAGTCATACTTTAAAACGCGTTTTACTCAAAATGTGTTTTTTTTGAAAATGCTGAAACGGGGACAGCGATTGCTCAAAAAAATTTAAAAATAAATAACTAAAATTTTTTTGTGTATGTTCTGTATAATTATAGAAGTATTTTAACTTTCGCGGACTTATTAATCGCTGTTTTATTACGAAACTTACAGTCCCTTATGTGAATATAATCACTGTTTTTTTAAGCAATTTCATGTAATAACTAGATAAAGTGCTCTAGTTTTTGTAAAAATTAAAATATCTCTTATCCTGAAAGTCATTTTAAAAATGAATAACATAGCAACACATCAAAATTGAAAATTTATTCATATAAACCTTTGGTAAGGAATGGGCCGCGTTTATGCTATTTTTTGTCAATTTTTACCCATTTTTTCCCACTTTAGAAATAATAATTTCTTTTTCTCTTCTTAATTTTTGCATATTTTTCTTAAAATGTTCTAAGCAAATCTAAATACCGGAAAAAAACCCATATTTCCATTTTTTTTGTTTAAAAACAGCTGTCGCAAGTAGTCGGATACCTTATAACTAGCTTCTATACTACGCCAAAAGAAATCTTGCTGTCCCCTTTTTTATTGCATAGCAGTCCTTATTAACTCTCAGGATGAATATATAGAGTAATGAATAGTCGAATCTATTTTTATAGACACAGCCCTTAACGAAGTTCATGCCTTTAGACACCTCGCTTTCTCGTTGCAACTGCTTCTATCCCTTTTAAGAAAAATCATATTTTAATATTTATGATTTCTTTTTTTTTCCTATCAGGCACGCAACACGAAACGAAGAATCAATAATATTTTCCGTCTGAACAGATACGTGCTGTTATTTCGTGCTCAAACATTCTACGACTGTTTTCAGAGAAATGAGCTGCTAGTATTTACGTGATAATGAATATTTTCAAAAACTGAAATTCGCAGAAGTTGCCGATTTTAATAATGTGTCATTTCCGGAAGTATATCGTCATACTCCAGTGTCACTGGAGAAATAAGCACAGAAGTACGATGTTACTGAAAGGAGAATAAAAATAACTTAAATTTGTTTCATTGTTTTCATTAAAAATCTAATAAATACAAATATATTTATACTCCCAATATAATAACATTTGTGCATGTACATTTACAAAAAATGGAATAGGAAACGAATTATATATTATATAAATATCCAAATTTTAACATATACTCTCCACTCAAAAAATTTTAAAACTCGGAAATAATTTTACTCCAACTTTTTGATAAAATAATTCTCCTTCCAATGGGATATATTTTTTTTAGTAAACTATATATTTAGTTTAGAAGAATTACCATAATTTTCTTACCATGATCGTTTAAATAATACCTTCATAAGATATATAGTTGCTATTTTAGTTTTGATCCATGGTTATTATTATAATATAATGACATTTTTTTAGTGCAAGATATGGATTTTTTATTGATTATAAAGGAAGTACAATTTAAGAATTATTAAGGAAGTTAAGAGCTTTAACAGCACAAATTCATGATGGAAATAAAAATACAGTTATAGATCAATATTGCAGATGGTTCCCCTCCTTCAAATAGACTGATTGATTTTCAGTCTTGGGAGGCAAAGGAGAGTTTTTATAGTTCCAATTGCTCTCCTAGATGTTTCCCAAAGTTGCTCAGTTTGGTTAAGATCTGGACTATTAGCTAGGGAATCCATGCGGTGAATATACGACTTTCCAGAAATTCTTTGGTCAAACGAGCCCTATGGGTAAAATTTTCATCCATAATAAATACATCAGGGTGCATACGGATCCGCGGGACAGTTACACTTATTCATATCTCTTTCATGTAGTCTTCTGGAAATAATTTCTCAAATTTGGATGCTGCTGAGGCATGAAGTTCACAAATAATAAGAAAAGTTAATGCACTCTTGTTGTAGAAGCAACCACTCTTGCTGTAACGGACAAATATCGATTTTCCTTTTCTTGTAGCTCTTTGACAGCCTTTTCTAAGTATTTTATCAAATGATCCAATCTTAAATGTTTCAATAAGTTACACTCAGCGCTAATCATTTTCTGTTGTGTTGTTTCAAATCCCCTTGGAGCAGGAAAGCCTACACCAAGTCCATTTGACCTTTCCGCATAAGAATGTCACCAAGCAGGTCTTGATCTCCAAACAGCTGTCCCAGGGAAATGTGCCAGCAGTCCAGAAGATGAGAAGGAGAAGCAGGGAGAGAGCAGGGACAGGTAAAGAAAGACTTTACCCCTGCTTAAAGGTCATACCACGCAGGTGACCACTTCTAAAGCGCGCCAAGTCTGTTTGAAGAGCTCTGGATCCCTGCACTGTAACGATAGACCAGGACTCTTAGCTGCGTACCAGTGGTGAGCAGGAGGCTTTCGCCAAGTCAGATTCATTTTAGTTTTGTGGAGGGAATGAATGGGCTCAAGACAGAGGAACTGGGGTTAGGGAGATCCTAACCCTTACCAGCCAGCTCATCTGCTGCCTCGTTCCCAGGCACACCCTCATGTGATGGTATCCGCTGAAGACACACTTGTTTCCTTTGATTAAGCCTAGCCAATGTGGATATAATATCTAGACCAGTGCTGTCCAGGATCTTTGACAAAATCTTCAGATATTGGATGGAGCCTCTACTGTCTGTCAGTATCCAGATAGTGTCCTTATTAGAGTTGAGAGCATGATCGAGAGCACCACTGACAGCGATGAGTTCCGATCTAAAGACGGAACAGTGGTCAGAATCCTGATGCTGATCTTAACATCACTCCAGGGAGTGTTACTAAATATACCGCTCCCTGCTCTACCCGTATCCGAACGACTACCATCTGTATAAATAATCAAGGCTTGATCGGGTGTGTCATTTATGACTTCAAGTGCCAGTTGCCTGAGTAATTCTGGATGGCTGATATACTTGGGAGTACTAATCAATAATTCCTCCCGGAATTCAACATGATTAAAAGAATCAATGGGTGTGATGCAGCTAAAAGGTGTCGATGTTTCAACATTGAAATCTATAAAACCACGTTTCCACATGTAATTAAGGGGACTGTCTAGCTTTAATCGTTGGTTACTTGTCCAGTTTAAGATGAAAGAAGAGGTTCTATTAAAGGAGCCAAAGCTTTTAATTTAGTTCAGATATCTATATGAGTTGACTTCGAATCTCATAGTCAGAGGTTGGATGTCTGCCTCGTTCAGAACTATGTCAGTAGGGCAACTATATCTAAGGCCCGTGATGATCCTCGCAGCACTGAGTTGCACTCTTTCCAGTTTTTTCAAGTTAGTAGGAGATGCTACTTGAGAGATCTGATATCCATATTCAAGGACTGGGCGGATCAAGGTTATGTAAGAAATTCTAAGCGTGGAGGCGTCTGAACTCCAGTCTCTTCCAGAAAGATATTTTAATATTATGAGTCTCTTTCTTGCTTTATCGGCTATTTTCTCAATATGTTTACTGCAGTTCACTTCCGGGTCTAAAGTGAATCTAAGATAGGTAGGGTATTTTCTGCATTTCAAGCGTTCACTCATTAGGAAAAGCTCACACATTCAATCACAAGCAATTTGCGTGTGCCCTTTTGAGATTTCTCTATTTCAAGTCCCTTAACGACTTACCACCTCATTCTTAGATGCAAACATTGGTAGTTGCTCATTTAAATTTTTTGTTCTTGAGTTTCATTGAATGTTGCAGAGTAAATCCCCAAATGATGCCAAGATGAGTAAAAGAACAGAGCGCAAAAGTTTGCCTATAAAGCATTTTCTTTTAAATTCACAGTTCATATGCGTATGCATACTTATGTAAAAGATACTAAACATTTTCAGATGTATCTTACATTTAATACATTTCGAGAAATTCGATAGATGGAAATTCCTTAATTTTTAATACCAGTAAGTATATAATATGTATTATTATAAATAATGTAATGTGGCCAATTATACTTAACGTAATCAAAAGTTTTCAGTTTAATTATATTTAATGAGTTAATGATGTGTCGAATTTTTCCTCTAATAATATAAAATAGTAATAAATATTATTAATACACTTTAAGACTATCTGATGTGATGATTCGATTTAGACATTATAAGACTTCCTAGATTTTATTAATGGACTAAATTCATGTGACGTCATAGTCACATGACTCACATAACTACAATCACGTGTTTCCAGCCAATCCATTCAAAAGTTCATATGACGTCATAGTCACGTGATAAATGCAATTATGTGTTTCCAGTCAATCAGTACATGTGATTCGCTACTACTAGATTTTTTTTTTGAAAATACACGTACATTATAATTAAAAAGAATTTTTTAATAAATTTTTTTAAAAATTTTGAATAATTTTTTGAAAAATCCTAATATTTGTGAAAATCTTGCACCCAGTTCCAGATATGAATTTCTTTCTAAATTTTACAATTAGAGCAACCAATACAAGTTTAAGTCCATCGCCAAGTCCTCGTGTCGCTTCAAAGCACGATCTATTGTTATTATTCAACTGATTTATTATTCCAATAAAAGTTTTTTCCCAAACTATTAAAATGCATAAATATAGAAAGTGTTTTCGCCAAGAAACCTGAAGAAGTAAACACTTTACGCAATGTCATATATTACTTGTCGGTTGAACCACTTGAGTAATCATCTATGGAAATGGTTTTTACACGCAGGTGAAACAGAAAATGGCGTCCGTTTCTTTGTGTTAAAAAGAAATGCCGCTTTTCTAGATGGTTGTTTAATAGCGAATGTGTTTGAACAGAATGGTACAAATACACTCATATAAAAGAAGAATATAGCTGTGTAGAAACTTAAAGGTTTTCTGGAACAAAGGAAGATGTTATGTGTGAAGAGGTCACAAGAATATCTGGTTGATGTTAATTATAGCATTGATATAAAATTATATTGAAGCATTTTTAACGGGAATATAAAAAAATTAAGTATTGAATATGAATAAAAATTTTTTTATTGAGAAATATTGTTATTCTTTTTAAACTCCTTTTTCTGTGATTAATTTTCCTGAAATGCTGCAAAAAGCAAATATGCTGGTTTTTAGTTTAGGAAAATTAAATTTTTAAGGCAAATTTTTCTATTTGTAAACATCGATTTTAAAAGGTCTCGGGGGGAAAATTAGTAAATTATATTTTGTTGCTATAAAATACTTTCAGGGTTATTTATTTTTAAAATAATTCGATTTCGTAAGAGAAACGATTTTTATAAGAAATTATGATGTTTTACTTTTTAAAAATCACGAGCAATATGTGGAATAGACTATAATTATCTTCCAGTATTATCATATGAAGCGGCAACATAGTGTGATTCTTCCGATAAAAATATTCCATTTAATACATTGTATTTTAAAAAGGGGAATTGAATGAAAACATTCAAATTAGTTATTGGAATTTAATATTAATAAATTTTGTTTAAATTAGAGTATAAAGGGCAATGTTATAATTCAAACAAGATATCAATCATTGGCATGGCCAAGTAATTTTAGCGCGTTTTTCACATGTTGTATTTTACAATAATGCAACTAATGAACTTTTTACTAACAGAAAGTAGTGCGTGTGTACAATATTTAAAAAAAAAATTTAAAAATTATTAAATTTAAATATGATTCGGCTCATCTAAAGCACAAATGCGACCAAATGCCGAAAACCCGAGGTCAATCGGTTGCTTATTGGCTGAGAAAAAGGTACGACAAAATATGGAACGAAGACGAGGACGAAGACGAAGACGAAATTTGCGTCCTAATAGCGCTTTTTTTACACTACGTGAAAAACGCGCTAAAAACACGATCGAAAATTGAGGGTGTGCATTATACGTCCGGGTATAAAAATGATAACTTTAAAAAGAAAAATAGCATAAAAAGATGAGCATAAAAAATTAGATTTCCACATAAATTGGAATACTGTTTACTTAAAAGAAATGACATACCTATTGGACTTAAAGGGTTGTTGATCTAGAAATATATTATTTTTTCAAAATCCGGGGTAGTACTTCGAATAAATGACTTCAAAACATGTGAGCATTGCATATGCACATTTCAAGTTCCTTCTTAAAAAAGAAGGCGCGCGTTATACGGCAAATATACCTAAACATTAAACAAGATATCAATCATTGGCATGGCCAAGTAATTTTAGCGCGTTTTTCACATGTTGTATTTTACAATAATGCAACTAATGAACTTTTTACTAACAGAAAGTAGTGTACTATACTAAAAAAATTTAAAAAAAAAATTTCTTAAAATTTAAAAAAAAAATAATTAAATTTAAATATGATTCGCTCATCTAGGGCACAAATGCGACCCAATGCCGAAAACCCGAGGTCAATCGGTTAATTATTGGCTGAGAAAAAGGTACGACAAAATATGGAACGAAGACGAAGACGAAATTTGCGTCCTAATAGCGCTTTTTTTACACTACGTGAAAAACGCGCTAAAAATTCAGCTTGAAAATATAGGGGCGCGTTATACGCCGGATTTTAAGGTATATTTGTGTATACACATGAAATAAAATCATAAATATGTTTAGTTAGCTTAAAAATTGAAATTTACAGCTAAATGGGCTAAATACATTTGATGTCATACTCACATGATACCATAAATTGCATGTTTCCTACCACTGAGTTCATAAATTCATACGACGTTACGGTCACATGACAAATGCAGTCACGTGTTTGCAGCCAATCAGTTCATGCGCTTCGCTATTGCCAACTTTTGCTTTTTGCAGAAACTTTCTTTTAAAAAAAATACATATTTGTTAACAATAACGCATACAGGTAAACACAATGCACTCGATTTAAAAGTACGCGTATAATATAAAAGTTTCTAATTTTGAAACACTTTTTGAAGAATATTAATATCTGAACATCTTTAGCTAACAAACAAATTTAGAATTTTATCTAGTTTTTACAAGTAGAGCAACAAGTATAAGCTTTTGGATCAAAGTAAAATAGCAGGGTTATCGAAAATATAAACTTTATTTCAACAACAAAACTAATAACTTATACTCAGTTAGAATATATTCCCTTTGTCAGAGAGGGAATTGTGGGAAGACAGAAGAAAGGCCAGAAGACATTTCTCTTCCGACCAATGAAATTCAATAGGAGGTTTTAGCAGCCAATAAGGCGTAAAAACACCCAAAAAGGTAGTATTTCTCCTGAAATAATTAATGTTACTCAAAACCAAAACTCAGAATTCACTTTCCTACAAGCAATCATGGAAATCAAAAGGATTTTTTGATCTGTTTTCAACGCTACTTAGAGATGGAAAAATCTTACACCACCAATAATCCAGAAGAAAAACTCATCTGCCTGATCAAAGGAATTTGCTCCTCTGTTCTCAGCACTAGCGAAGTTTAATCCTTTCGATTTGTATTTTACTCCATTGGATCAATAGCTATTTTTTATATTCTTTCTAATTTTTACTTTTTAAATATTTTCTCATCTAAGACCAGCCGTCTAACTCTGTTGAACGACTAACCCACTCTGATTGGTTGCCTAATTTTAAGACTCCTATATACTCCACTAGTCGAACTCCTGTCTCTGCCACACTCTAGACCAGGGGTGGCCAACCTTTTTGGGAAGCGTGCCACAATCTGATACAAAAAAGTTACGCGTGCCACTTCCAACTTTTCCACCAAACTAAAAATTATACAAAAGTGCAAAAAATGTTACCTGTAGGCTTATTTACACCAAAAACATATTTTTAATTGCAAATTCTATATAGTGAAAATGTAAAAAAAAATGGTATAACAAATAAAACAAAAGTAGAAACATATTGTATTGTTGATAAATTTTTACAGGATCAGTCAGTTAGCTTATGTAGAAAATAAATGTAAGCAACTTGAAAAGTTTAATTTTAAATTATTACTAAGCAATCACTACTTTCTTATAATGTGTCTTTTGAATTTGTAGTTTTTTTTACTAAATCCTCTATATTTGGATTGGTTCGTGAAGATGCTAAAAAATTATGCGTTTTAGGTGCATATCAGTTTATTTTGAGCGATATTTTGATTTAATTACGTTCATAACAGAAAACATTTCTTCACAAACATATGTTGATCCAAACCTACAGCAATATCTGACCGCTAAATCATGTAAATTTGGAAAATTGCTTGGTAGAGCAAATTTCCAAAATTCGAAGCAATTCGGATCATTTACGGTTAAAATAATTTCCTTATGTTTGCTTTTCGGATTAATATGGGGCTATAGGTCAATAATTCCAATTTGTAAATGAGATGGGTAGCAATTAATGTCTTGAAGAGAAATCAAAAAAGGATTAGTGAAAAGGTCCAGTATTTTTTTATCATCTTTAAAATCCTCAAACCTGGCACTGAAAGAATCCTGCAAAATGGATATTAAATTTTTAAATCTATCATAGTTCGGATCATTACCAACTTTGGCAGATAATTCCTGCATGAATGGAAAATTAGTTAATTTTTCTCTCCAAATCCAGACAAAAAAGCAAAAATTTGTTCACAAAAGAAAATACATGACCAACTAGGGTAGGAAAAATACAATTTTTTCCCTGTAATCTTAAATTTAAATTGTTTAAATTTTCCATTATATCGGTAAGAAAAGCTAAATCCCACAGCCAATTTTCACTCATGTGGAGCGAGCATTCACTAGGCAGTTCATCGTTTTCTTCCAGATATTCTAAAACACATTCCCTCAAACTCCAAAATCTCGCAAGAGCGCACACTACAATGAAGAAGTAACTCGCCCTTTTCTTCCGTTTCTTCGGGGAAAAGCGTACGAAATCTTTGTTGATTCAGTGCACGAGCTCATATTTTGTTGATACAGCGCACCATGGGGCCAACACCGAAAGACAAGTTTAAGTCCTTGGCACAAAGATCTTCTTGATAAGTAATACAATGATACTTGAAAACTTTTCTTCCCAATTAATTTTCAAGCAATACAACAAAACATTTTAATCTGCCAACCATGCAAGGCGCTCCATCTGTGTGCAAACACTGTCAAATCAAGAAGTTCTTCCACAGTATCAAAATTATTGTTCGTGTAACGCACAAAGGTGCTTAACTGCGCATTGTCTGTGATATCACAGCTTTCATCCAAAGTTAACGAAAAATATTTGCAATTTCGTAGTCCAGAGACAATTTGCATTCCAACATCCTGGCTCATGTCATCTATACGATGCATGACGGTATTTCTAGACACAAAGCTATTTTATCAACCATATTTTTGACATTTGGATCACCGACATTTTGGGCGAAAATTAAAAGGTTACATTTTATCATCTCCTCTCCGTCAGAATATGGTTTGTTCTTGCGGGCTAACAACAAAGAAAGTTCAAAAGAAGCCTTCACAGTGGTTTCCATTTTGTCATTTTTCTTCAGTAACAAAGATTGTTGACCTGCTAAAGATTTCTTTTTTTATTGATAAATTCCGTTCTCAAATTTGATCCAACAGGATATTTGCTGTTGAAATCACTATGCAGTTGTTTGAAATGACGGTCCAAGTTAAATTCTTTTGGAATTGCTATACAAATTCCACATATCAAACAAACAGGCTTGGAAGCATTTTGAAGTGTAAACAAGTATTGTTCTTCCAAGACAAATTTAAAATCACGTGCTGCAATATGCTCTTAAAAATTTTTTTTTTAAGCAACGATGCTCTACACTAAAATCTAAAAACAATTTTGGAAAAGGAAAAAAAGCTTAACGTCTTCCTAAACAGAGTTTAAAATCGACTGAATCTGGCAGGTAGAAACAATTTGCTGATGTTACGCTACAAATTTTCTAGGCTCCGAATCCAGCATCTTGATTAGTCATGGATGCAAGTTCTCACTCCCTCTTCTTCATAAAGCGGCTACTTTGTTCAGATAGAGTTACTTCTACCGTATCAACAATTGCTCTCCTAATATATTGCAGAATTACTTCTTGACATAACAGAAATCGTAAATAGCCAACACCTTCGGAAAAACCTTTTAATCTGACATCACGCTGACAGCCAATAGCTATAAATGCTAAACTTCAGCACTGCAAGGGAAAGCTGAAATTCGAATGGAAATCCGAGATGTTAAAAATTAACCGCCCCCGAGAGAGGGTGACTTTTTGGGCAGATTCGACCGTCCGAGACAGTGAGAATTTATTTGTTTTTAGCCTCACGCTACTCAACACTTTTCTCGGAACTTTAGAATGCCGTGGAATTGTAAGTAAATGAGCAAGATCTCATTTTTGGCGCTATACGGAAGAAAAGAAAAAATCTTGCATAGCGCCTTTAAAATCTCATGCAGAAAATTTCTGTTTTTTACATATTATCTTTATGATAATTTTCTATTGTACTTCAATTAATTCAGTAATATTTTCATAAAATTTTTGTAATTTTTCAATAATCCTTTGCGTGCCACAGTTACGACTCCCGCGTGCCACAATGTGGCACGCGTGCCGCGGGTTGGCCACCCCTGCTCTAGACTATAACTGCAGCACGGCCGTGCGCGGTCAATGCGAAGGAGGGTGTCCGCCTCGCAAAAACCCGCCGGTCGCTTTTTTCATACTTGTTTTAAATATTTTCCCCTACTGGACATTGCGTCACCACACATCATTACACTCACTCACACCCCCATGGCAGCCTTTTTTGAGCCAATATCCTCATCACTACTACATCCAAATTTGAAGACACTCTCTCTTCCACCAGATTCCAAAACCGAGCCACCAAAGATCATCGCATCGAAGCCCCACCTACCGGCCTGCCGCCACTCATCCAATTACCAAGCTCCATACAATCCAGCATGAAAATGCAACTTAACCAAGACCTATACAGAACTTTTTCTAGCCAGATACGGGTCTGAGGGTTCCCAGAAACCCACGTACCCGAAATTATATCCGTATAGATCCTGTCTCTGCCAATCAGAACGCTTCATTCATTCTCAGATCTAAATTTTTTAACGTAATCTATGAGAATTATTTTAACTCTCAATTCTCATTATTTCTGAATTTTCTCTTATTTCTCCAAAGTAAATTTTTCATTTTTAATTACCCTTCTACACTGGAAAATGATAACTCGTTACATGCATCGTTACACCCGATAGGAGATTAGAGTCCTGACAAGGACTAGGTGCTCCAATACACCCTCCCAGCTACAATAGGGCGTAAATATCAAGAATCTGATATTAAGAGTAAGGATCATCCGATATTATGAACTTACACCACAAGCCTAATGTCAGTTTTGAATGCAATAGAGAACACGTTATTGCATTTATCATACGATTACCATGAATTGAATCCATTAACGCAGCCCATGTCAACAAGACTTTAGATCCTACTTAATTTCTTAGAGTACTTTCCCTTGAAGTTATTAGTAACATTCCTGAAATGCATTTCTTATCTATAATGACGGAAGCAGGAATGAACTCTCCCATTCTGGTAGTGGTATTTATATTTAGTCCCAAAACCATTCCAGTCACTTTAAACTGAGAAACTCTGATGGTTGCTCTGTCTTTCACGGTGAACTCATTGCTATTGATACATGCCTTAAAATGACACTCTCAATTCCTGGTTCGAACAGCATCTGGATATTATCTAACAGTCATAGTGTCATCCAACATCTTTCTAACTGGCATAAGGGGGGTGATAACACTGGAGTGGCTATTTTGGAGAAGCTAAAACGTCTTTCATCTTCTCGCGAGATCCATCTACAATGGGTTCCTTCGCCCGTTAACATCATGGGCAATGAGATTGATGACGCCCTAGCAAAAGATGGATCAGCTCAACCCACTTGGAACTCGGCCCCTCTCACCTATTCAGAACTGCACTCCACCTACATCAACAACAAGCAATCAACTATTCAACCTGCTCATCACTGGTATGAGGCTAAATGCGCTTTCCCTTCAATGCAGCAGGCAGGAACAAACTATTCTAACTCATTTGCGGAGTAACCACCTCGGAACTAACTTTTAAGGATGGAAATAAAGTTTTCCCCGAATGTGTTAGGTGTTTTGCCTGCCAGGCGTCTCCAGAATACATTCTTGACTGCCTGGGGCTTACAAAACAAGATCTTGATGAGGACCCTCTAATGGTGTTGGACTTTTTGACAGTGAGTGAAACCCCTGGACTTGGTCTAGCTTGGCTAGATATGAATATGAGCTACAACAACAACAACGAGCTCTAAGCCGCTTTTATAACAACAACAAAATTTCTTGTCTGACAGAAATTTCTCGTGTTCTACTTGTGACGGGTGCTTACGCGTTTCACTAACCTTCTCTCAAAATCTTTTAAATTGTATTTATTTTATCCAATCCCCGCTGAGAGCTAAAAGTGTGACTTATGCAAATAAGATAGTTTCGGGTTTAGCGAGTTCGAAAGAGATATAAAAGGGAGAAATAAAATGAAGAGTTGAGGATGACTACGTGTTATGATAGAGGATTTAACTGCGTGATTGATTAAGAAGGTGATTCTAGGAGTTTAGTTTAACTAAGTGAAGTTTGTTAGCTGAAGGAAGATTATTGAAAAAGATTCATTAATTCGGTTCGGACGTAACTGAAGATATCCAGGATTGTAACCGCTCCATAGATTCTACAAGTATTCAAGTTTCCTGTCTTAAAGAAATATCAGGTCTGTGATTTTTATAGATTAGATTTAAATGCGTAGTTTGATTGTATGCGTTATTCCCCGTGGTATCAGTTAATATTCCGTCGTTCATAATTGAATTCTGATCTCACTCCACTATAATTTGTTGTTCTTAAAGTTTGATTAATATTTGTGTATTTCTATCGTAAAGAATAATAAATAGTAGTGATTTATTATTTATGTAGTTATTAATTATGAATCCAACATATCCAAATTTAGATAATGTGCAAAGAGGAATTAATAATCATAGGGGTAGTGAGAGACTACGACATACTGATTTTTGAAATTCATTTGTTATTTAGTCTTTTATATAAATGCATCGAATTTTCGACAGCCTAACAATTGAATGCAAAACTGTTGTTTTGGATTACTTTGTATGGTATTGTATATCATTGAATGATAGATCATTTTTATAATTTTATAACTTTTATTCAAAGAGGCAATTCAATTTATATAGACCATGTTTTTGTGAATATCTCACATTATACATATACATAACGTTAGTAATATTTCTGCAATTTCTATTTATCAAGCTACTAGACTTAGCTTAATTTTTCTGTGTTCTAAAAGTTAGATAGTTATACAAGATAAAAAAAAAAGAGGAAACTATATAGGCCGTTCTGTTTTCATATATCTAACTTACAAAATTTCAAATAGTAAGGGCAACGAAAGTAAGCAAAACAATAAGCAATTTACTCGAAGTGTTGAAAGTAAATCCAGGTGTAAATTAAATGAAATCCTAACCTTGCAAAGCTTATCGAAATCCAAATTCGATCAGTTGAATCTAAATCTAAGTTTGATCGAAAGTAAATTTGTGTTAGTTATTGAAAGAGGAAGTGCAATATCCTGTTTACCACATCGTTTAAAGGTTGACTTAGTTTACGGATCCACTTATCTTGAAGCAACATAATTTAGGGAAAACGCATTTAAAAGTTCAATTAGCCTGTCCACACAATTAAATTATTTTAAACATTTTTGGGTATTTTGAATGGAACTTTTATTCAATAAGGGGGGGGGGGAGTCACATGAATTATTCAAAGTTAGTGTCAGAATTCAAGTTTCTGTATTGTTCTCAGTGTAGATAGTGTACTAGATAATACATGAGTGGTAAAAGATCTATTGCCTTCTGATAGGATTACCAGAATATATAGGTCATAGTCGTTTTTAACACCCTTTTATAAGCTTCACTTGTATGTAACGGAATTTTTGAACTCTATTTTTTTCTACGCACTTTAAAAGGCCACATTAATTCGAAATTTTGCTCACTTGTCCTGGATTGATGACGATAAAATAATTTAATAATTTTGTTCCATTGTCCTGGTCAGAATCATCAGGGTTAACGATTTCCCTTTTTCAGATCCCATCCCGCAACTAGCGACTAATTTCAGATCCCTTTTCCAGATTTGCTGACTAAAAGATTAAGTTACAGCTTAATTCGATTTGGGTGCTAAGGGTCCTAAAAGGATGCTTTTTAGGTTTTTTTAAACTATAATTTATTTCCAATAAAGCAATATTATGGAAAATTATTTCACACATTTTACCCACTTGGCAACATATTTGAAAATTACCGGAATTGTTTTCCCTAATTCGGCTTATAGACGGGTTTGAATTTTTAATAAATTTTTGAAGAAAGAATGCCCTTTCCACTTACACATGGATCGGCTTATATTCGGAAATATATGGTTACTAGCTGTCTACGCGTTCTTAAACTGAAAAATAAAACAGAACAAATTGAAGGATAAGGAAATTTTTCATATGTTAATTTTAAGTTAATTTAAAATTAAACAACAAAAAAAAAGCTTTTAACATATCCCTGCTTAATAAAATATCATATCTGGTAAATTTTAATTCCTAAAGTCAGCTGTAAAAATGGATTTTTTATATTTATAACCCTCCTCTTAATCTCCTTATGTGTCGACTTTTGAAGACCTCTTTCTTCTAAATTGATCACTGTTCTGCAAAAGTAATATGCGTTCCAAGTTTCAAGATTGTAGGCTTAGTAGTTCATTAAAGGAAATTTTTTAACACATAAAACACCCTCGTGAAAATCCTTGGAGGTCGATTTTCACAAAACTCCTACCTCATGAAAGGAACATACATGCTAAATTTCAAGTCTGTAGATGTAATAGTACGAAAACGGGGATAATTGTCTATAACGCCACTTTAATTCCTCGCAACCCCCTTGAGGATCAATTTTCATGAAAACCTCTTTTGTATTGGTTCTTTACTTCATAAAAGTAACATACTTGCAAAATTTTGAATCTGCAGGAAAGGGAACTTAAACCTTCGCAACACCTTTTGGATGTCGATTTTCGCAAAAAAAACCCCTTTCTTAGCGGATATCTACTCCATGAAAGGAATATGCCTACCAAATTTCAAATCTGTAGGTCTAATAGTTCCGGATGAATGAGTGAGTCGCTTTTCTCGTTTATATACGTATAGATTGTTTTTCGTTTTATTGCATCCAAGAACATTATTACATATTTAATTCAAACTAAGCTCATTTCAGTTCCAAGTATAAGTGTTATTCGAGTAAAATATAGTCCAGTATCTGAAAAATGTCCGATATTGTACTTAGAAAAGAATGCAGCAGAAAGCATAGCAATGAAGCTTTGATAGAGCCTATAGATGATAGCTTGCATTGTTCGGGAACTATACCAAAGTATATTTAATATATTCTATGAAGATGGACGAAACTAATGATGCAACAACTCTTCACAGCATCACGCATTATTTGATCATATGTGAATGAATTTAAATTTTGAAAACCTTCCTCAACCGCATCCCTTACATATTTTATTGAAAAAAGTTGCAAAAAATCATAATATTTTTAAAATTTTATTATTAAATAAAAGGAAACGAAACAAAACAAAATATGCAAGTTTTAAGTAGAATTTTTAATTTTTTTTCACAGGTGTAAAAGCATTTAGTTTTAACATTAGTTTACCATCCCGAGTTATCTCGGGAAATGGAAAAAAATTAAATATTAAACTTTATATGATAGCTTCTGAAACAAGGGACAACATAAAGTGATACCTTACATTCTGTACACTGGTATCTCTCTGGTCTCTTTTCTTACTGGCTTACCTCTTTACGGGAGCGCAGAATACATTTGGGTGTCTCGTTGGATTAGATTTTTTTTCAGTAGCAGGAATAACATCTGGAATATGCCCATAGGTTAACCTGAGTGGTGAAGGACTAATACTGGGTCTTCCTGATGCGGCAAAAATCTCGTTACGATGATTTTCTAAAATTATTTTTTCAATCTGTTCCATTCTAAATTGTTTAATTGATCATGAGCTTCCCGATTTACATTACAAAATGTAGGCTACATACAGAAGGATCACTTACACTGATTTCAATGTCCTCCATAATCGCTCTCTGAAAAAATCATCGCTTCCGCTATCTTGCATCATCGCCATTATTTTACTTTTTTTCAATGGAACTATCCATCTTTAGGCATTACTAATCCACCAGCCGACGTGTACTCTACAATAGGGAAAACACGAGACCTGTCCAGCCGAAAGATCCACGGTACCAACAAAACTTAGCAAACTACCAAATAAAGCTGAATATTTCCTTTTATTTTCTCCAGGTCGAGTAAAACTATTATAAAACAAATCGTACTGACAAATTCTGCTTTGCCCGAGTTTTCTCGGGATAATAATTAACTGCATTATATACGAACCCAAGATAACTCGGGATAATCAGGCAAGCGGTTGAGATACCAACCCCGTGGTAATCGCAAGAGAATTCTGAATGTAAAGAAGGTGATACAATACCTCACAGCGGAAAAAATGCAACGTGTCCATCCTTCTTTTGGCAATGGACGAACTGGTGTTATCAAGCAGAAAAATCACATTTCCGTACAGTTAATCTAGTTGTTTTCAATTAATAGCTTTTCGAAGTCTCTGTAAGATGTCACAATAGCATTGAGTATATCGTACTGTGGTTGCTGCAGGCGTCCATTGATGATGAGGATATCTTGTCCATGACGGGACCAAATCTGTTTGTGGAGGATAGAATTCGGTGCCCTCTGATTCGTAAACACATAACATGCCACTTGACCAAAATGATAACTTCAGTTCGGAGGCTGTTACTGGTTTATATAGATACCACCGCTACATGTTCAATATTATCTAGACAGAGGTCTGATGACGAAAACATGACCCCTATTTCTTGTAGGGCAGCAAGAATGGCTAGGACAGTCAAAATATGAGATGGTGTTAGCTCTGTATCTAAACAATTACCACAATTCCTATAAGTTCTTCTACCACCCCTATCGATCTGCATTCAGCTGTGATGGCCTGTTCTTAGCGAATCTATAGCCTTTGTTATAAGGCGGTCTCCACTTATATTATACTAGCCGTTACCCACCCGCTTCGCTGGGTATTTCATGATGTTTTATAAATATTTACTGTTTATATATATATATAAATTATTGATATCTAAGTCCTAGCATTAAGAATTCGATTGTATTGAAAAATATACTCATACCTTTAACTGTCGCCTATTGATTAAAAAAAAAAGGGCAGAACTCATCTCTAATTTGTATTTTTTATAAAATTGAAGTATAGAATAATGTTCGCACTTTCGTAACCCTTTAGCGAAGTGGATTTTCACAAAACCAATTTTTGGTGGATCTGTACTCCGTAAAATGAACATATAAGCCAAATTTCAAGTCTAAATCTAACAGAAAAAAACGAAAGTTTTATTATCAATAACCCCGTAATCCCGTTGAGAGTGGTTTTCCAAATTAACCGTTCTTAGCGGATTTCAATTCAACAAAAGAAAAATGCAAACCATATTTCATTATTATAGTCCTTGTAATGCGAAAAAAGGAATTTTTTTGTCAGTACGCCCCAGTAACCCTCTGCTCCCCCCAGGAGGTGATTTCCGTAAAATATTGGATCCCTATTCAACAAAAGAAACATGCTTAACAAATTTCAAGTATGTGGTAAGTATGTATTTCAAGTAACAATTCAAAAACAGGAAATTTTTTCTATAACTCCTCTTGTCCCTTCGCAACCTTCCTTGGGGGTCAATTTTCGTTTTACTCTTTGCAAGACGAACTCTATTCCAGGAAAGGAGCATGCATGCCAATTTTCAAGCAGGTAGATCTAATAGTTTAAAAACGGAAATACTTATCGATTACACCCCTTAATCCCCCGCAATGCCACTTGGGGGGCTATTTTCCCAAAATCCACCCTGTAGCTGATCTCTACTCGACGAAAGGAATTTGCTTACCAAATTTCAAGACTGTACGTCTAATAGTTTAAAAATGGGGATAATTATCTGTAACGCCCCTTGAGCCCCCCCCAACGCCACTTGAGGGTCTGTTTTTACAAAACCCATTCTGTAGGGGAACTGGACTCTATGAAAGGAATCTGCTTACCAAATTTGAAGACTGTGAGTCTAATAAATTAAAAATGGAAAAATATTATCTATAACGCACCTAGAGCCCTCCCAACGCCACCTGGGGGTCGATTTTAACAAAACACATTACATAGGGGATCTTTAATCCATTAAAGGATTCTGATTATCATATTTCAAGACTGTACGTCCAGTAGTTCAAAAAATGGAAATAATTATCTTTAACGCCCCTTAAGCCCTGCAGCGCCACTTGGGGGTCGATTTTCACGAAAAGCATTTTGTAGCGTATCTCTATCCTATGAGATGAATCTACTTACCAAATTTCAAAACTCTACGTCTAATAGCTTAAAAATCGGAATAATTATTTATATCTCCCCTTACCCCACCCCCCCGCAACACCCCTTGGGGGTCAATTTTTCCAAAACCCATTTTGTAGCGGATATTTACTCCATGAAAGAAACATGCCTACGAATTTTCAAACAGGTAGGTGAAGTAGTTTAAAAACGAAAATATTTATCTATTACGGCCCTTAATCCCCCGTACTGCTACTTGGGGGGCTATTTTCCCAAAATCCATCTTGTAGCTGATTTATGAAAGGAATCTCTTTATCAAACATAAAGACTGTGCGTCTAATAGTTTAAAATGGAAATAATTATCTATAACGCCCCCTAAGCCCCCGCAATGCCACTTGGAGGTCGATTTTCACCAAGCTCATAATGTAGCGGATCTCTACTCTATGAAAGGAATCTGCTTGCCCAATTTCAAGATTGTACGTCGAGTAGTTTGAAAATGGAAATAATTATTTATAACGCCCCTTAACCCCCGTAACGCCCCTTGCGGTTCGAATTTCGCCACAAATCCGTTCTTAGCGGATCTCTACTTTATGAAAGGAACATGTCTACCGAATTCCAAGTCTGTAAGTTGAATAGTTCCGGTGATATCGTGATTAGTCAGTGAGTGAGTGAGTGTGAGTCGCTCTCCTTTATATTGGACTTGATGGACTTGATACTTTATTATGGACTTGATACTTTAAAGGAATTGACTTCTCTCTCAATTTAAAATTTGCGACAGTATTTGCGCCTAAAAATGTAGCGTTGACAAAGTTGTCATTATTAAGATTTCTGACATCCATTGGTCAGCAATAATTTCTGGATTCAACACGACCTCTTAAGCCACAGAAGATGATAGAACTTTATGTGTATCTGGTTATGATGGATGTCTCCGCATTGTTCCATCTCGTGATCATGTGACAAATGTTGCCATCGTTACAAGTTTTGTGGATGTTTTATTTGAACGACCTGGCACATATGTATTACACGGTTGATCAATTTCGTCAAATAAAAAATATTGCCAAAAACTGCAAACGTTATTATTGTTTTGGAACATGAGTGGGAAAGGCTTTCTGCTATTGGCTGAATTTCGAGGCATCTGGCGACGTTTTCGATTTAAAAAACAATGGGTCGATGATATAATACGTAACCACCTACGATCCTTACATATTTATGTAAACAATTTGAAAAAGGTAGACGTGGAAGGATAGAAGAGAAAACACGTCATACTAATAAATCAACCAATATAATCTTGAGAAAAATAATTTTAAATTTTTACTAGGTACTTATGTATTATCGCACAATCGCCAACTGTATTAATAACTCTCCAAGTTGGCAACCATGATTTCCTATGTGTCGTATGTGCTGAATCGGCAACCATGTGCTTCGTTTCATATAATGTCGCCAACAGGTCGCGATAATACTCAAGTACCTGAATGGTTATTAAAAATAAATTATAACGCGTTTTATATGAAAAAAATCAGTCAAATTTTCGGGGAATATGGCGCGATTCGCATGGCGCCAACTTGGCTATGTTGACTCTCATACGTAAATCGCCATCAGCGTAGCTAAAAAAGTATTTCCACAAAATTTTAGCACTTTCATATGATACTTTAGAACAATTTCGGTCGATCAAAAGACACCACCAAATGCCGTAATATACAGTCTATAGTGGAAGCCTAAGCATGTACGAGCTCAATAATAATAATAAGGATGACAACATTTGGCGGCATTTTGTAAATTGGCAGCATTTCTTTGTTTGGTGAGGAAATTTGTCGACGGTATAATACACTCGAAATCAAACTTATTATTCTGTTGAGTTCTTACTAGATGCCTTTATTTAAAACTCGTTTTAATCAAGTCTATACAGTTTTGCAATTGGCAAATGAGACTGCGAAAAATAACTACAAACCATTGCCAGTTGGTCAAACATAATTTCTCCATGCCATTTTACAATTATCGTATTAAAATAGGAATGAGAGGGAATTTAAATTATAGCATTATTTCTAAAAGCGTATCAATCCAAAAAAGCCACATTTACACTTTGTAATTAATTTCTCACGTTCAAAACAGTTTGATATATTTTTACATTCTTTTCTCAACATTTAATTTTTTTAAAACTTTTCACTTGGACTTAGGCTTAGAGACAACGAATGTTAAAAGCTTCCTTCAAATTGGCTGTATTTTAGCTGATTAATCTTTGCAGACACAGCAAATACTCAAGTGTAAGAGCCATTTCATTGGTGGCAACATCTAATGGCGGCTCTCCCTACCCCCAATTTTTGACGCTTGAATTTATTCACAATTCAATCTTTTGTTGGACACTAAATATTGTCGTGCTTAATTGTGCTGAGTTTATCAGAGCCACAAATTATCACTCAAGTGATCTTTTATTTGCTCCATGATCATAAAACATGCGTACCTACGATTTCGCATCCAAAAAATCTATTGACTCCAGCCGGGATCGAACCCACAACATTGTGCTTAAGAGGTGGGTGTGCTACTTCTAAGCCACCGCGCCGACTATATTAGGGTTTGCAATCCCGTGTCATATTTTCAATCCCGGGACTTCGGGATTTCATTATCGAAATCCCGGGATTGATTCTGGGATTAGAATTGGATTGTTTATTAAAAATACTTAAATATTAGCATAGTTGAAATTGGATAATAAAAATGAAACTATAATTAAAAATTTATTTGATATTATTTTAATGAAACAAATAAAAAAAATTAATTCGCCATAAAAAACAAATAAAAACAGTACATAATGAAGTTTTAAAAAAATCCATTCTTCATTTCGTTTGTTTCTGTAAATAAGCTTATAAAAACACAGCTCCTCGAGCGTTTCATCGTTGGAACGGCTTCTTATTTTATAAGCTTTTATTTAACTGACTATGTATGTATGTAATTTGTTCGGGTGGAACCTTGCAACTCAATTTTGAAGCTGATATCTTTAATTAACTGAGTTGAAATTTTGTATATACGTTTAGTTTGGATGACAATACATGTTTTGACCATTTATATTCCGATATTGCAATTGCTTGGAAAGATATTAACTAAAAACCTTAAAACGCATAATTGTCTTATCCGTGCGCGCTGTTTATTCTGTTATGCTTGGCGACGCAAAATGAAGAACCAATAAAGAATTTTTTTTTTGGAGTTTTGACGTTTTTAAAACAGCAATCTTCTTTGAAGTGAAACTTCTTTGCGGACGGGAGGGAATGGGAAATTTACCCAGTTTTGCGTATCAGAGAAAAAGCGAACGGAAGTAGTGATTCCCCCCCCCCCTCCTCCCGAAACGTCGCCATGATGAGGAGATAGCGAACGGGAGGAAAAGAGAGCAGGGAGGGGTACACCACTTGACTTGCATCACATCCTTGAAAAAGTTAGACGATTGCTAAGGGGGAATTGTGCATCAATAGTATATCTTGCCGCCCATCCGGTATAGTGGTCAGTGAAGCTGACTGCGGTGCCGCAG
>BMAO01015048.1:0-40940 GCA_019973975.1 Trichonephila clavata
AAAAAGTTTTTTTTACTGTTCTTTGTAAAAATGTTACTTTAACTGTTCATTTGATTTCTGTATGAACTTGAACATTACAAAAGGACATATTACTTTAAGTAAATACATATCCTTAAATAAGTACATATTACAATAGTTCACTTTCAATAAATGAAATATAAGCAAATATTTAATACATCTTTTGATTTATCTCTAAAAACAGCACAAGTGTTTTTCTTTAAAAAAAAAACAACTTAAAATTCAATGAATAAAATTACACATTTAAAAATAATTTAAATAGAAATAATAGATATTTTACATAGTATTTCGTATGATAATTTTTCATAGTAAATATTAAAACTCACCAATGAGAAAGAAACACATTTAATGGTGTTAGTATTGATCGCAATACTTTTTTTAATGCAATACATAGCTAAATGTATAACAGATTACTGATTATCTTCATTTAAAGAAACTTTCTGTTTTCAAAATGTTGGAATAATAAAATTGTAGCTCATCATTAAGTTATAATTCTTCTTATAATAAATATACAAATGTTACACATTACATATTTTTTCTTCAATCATATCGTTCAAATAGATGACGAAAAATAAAGTTACATCATTTTATCCAAATGAATGGTTAATGTTGAATCCAAAAGAAATATATATATATATATATATATATACCTATGTAACATAAAAAGTAGGAGTTCAACTACACATTATGGCTTAATGAAAGATGAAATTAAATTTTTTAATGAACAAATGAATAAATAACGTTCACAATGGTTTACTGAACATATTGATTGCAGTTAAAAACTACAAATGAGCTGAATGAACTGCTCAGTGAGCCCCTTTAGGCACATTTTATTTCTGGATTATGGATAAAAAAATTGCATTTTTTATGCCTTTTTTCAAACATACATGTCTTTTAAAAATAATTGCACAATAAGCATACTACATTACACAAAAATTAATGTAAAAATCTTCTTATGTAAATGAGTAATTTACTTGCAAATTGGTCTTTTGTATGGCAGAAGTCATAAGACTTTGAAGTCAATTCACATTCAGTAAAATATAAGCTTAGAATACCTATCTTTTATCTTGAATTTCAAATTTTATTTTCCTCTTTTGCATTTGCATAAATGATTACAAAATTATTAATCAAAATTTGATCGTGTATCATATATTCTAAACACGGTACAGCACATAACTTAACATCGCAATTCGGACTGTTGAATCTTGTTTCTCGTCATACCTGTTTCCCTTTACTGTCTCTCTTTGAGCAGCAAATAATATAATGTTGTATTAGATTTGTTTTTCTTCACTGTTGGGAAATGTAGTCAACAAAGTGTCTTTCAGACAAGCGTAAAGGGAAGGGTCCTCTTTTTGCAGAAAATTCCATCAAGTGGTACTTTTCAATTAGTAGAAACCATAAAAAGCACATGGGAAATGAATTAGAGTTTGCAGCCCCGGGATCCCGATATCCGGGATTTAATTTTTGTCTGAATTATACTTTGAAATTTTTTTCAAAGTATTGTGAATACATTTAATGTATCTTATTTACTTTTTTTGTACTGTATACGTTTACTGTCAGTTTTCTTACGTGTTGAACCTTGAAGGGTTCGAGCCGGTATGTATGTTAAACCGTGACCTTTGATATGTTTTCTCTTATTTTCTTCTGTAACTTTCTCTCCATGACTATTGGGGTTAGAAAACGGACATTTCTCCATCCTCAGGATGTCCGGTGTCAGCTAATTTGGACAGAGGTTTAGAAATTTTGGAAGACATCTAAAAGGGTTTTCAGCCCCGGTATCCCGGTTATTTTCCAGTTCATAAAGCCTGGGATTAAAATAACTGATTCCGGGATTTAATTTTTGTCTAAATTATATTTAAAAATTTTTTCGCATAAAAATTCCTAGAATTTAATTATTTAAAAATTAATATTTCGTTTATGAAATATGTATAGAATTTTTTGTGCAATTATACTAAATGTTATAGGTAAAAAAGATATATGCACAGCTCTCATTTCTCGTATGGGAGAACGTCGCACACATAAGTGGCTTACTGCAATGCTTACACAATAATATAAGCAACACCTCAAGAATAAATTTTGTCACAGTTCCTTCTTAAATTAAATGCCGTTAATTAATAGTGGACCTGCTTGGAAGACTTAAGACACTTCAAATCCCATTGCATTACTAACAGCTCTTGCAAGTGGATCTTCAACTTCAAAGGAGGTAACACTTGAAATTGATTCACATTCTAATTCAATAACTGTATCCGTTTATATGCAAAAACCATTAAGTGTAGCAGAAGAAATACATATAGTTATCAAAGAGGTATATGCACCGATGCAGTCTATTAAATTTGAGACACTGTCATCAAAAATGCAAAAAGAAATGTCTCTTTTTTGAAAATGGAGGGAGACATAGTGACTACCTAAAAAGAACATACTTCTACTTAAAGGCGATAATACCTACTAGTAAAAAATACGAACATGCATTTTCTTCGGCAGGACAATTTGTAAGAAAATTAAGAAGCATTTTCAACAATGAAACGCTGGAGGAACTGTGTTTTTGTAAGCTTATTTGCAGAAACACAAGAAATGAAGAAATGCTTTTTTTAATTCCATTATGTACTATTTTTATTTGTTTTTTATGAATTAATTTTTGTTTGTTTCATTAAAATAATTATAAATAAATTTTTAATTATATTTTTAATTTTTTTATGCAATTTCAACTATGCTAATATGTAAGTATTCTTAATAAATAGTCCAATCCTAATCCCGGGACCAATCTCGGGATTTAGATAATGTAATCCCGAAATCCCGGATTGAAAATATGACACGGGATTGCAAACCCTAAAATGAATCGGTACAGTAGTATTACAGAGTGTAAATTTTCCGTGTCCTAGCTACACTAGGAATGAGCCAGAATGGTACATTCGTCTGCCCGAGCTGATCTCGGGAAAAACCGTTAAGAACTTAATGAACTGTTTACGAAAGAATGCAGAAGGGGTTCACACACAAAGCAAACAGAATAAAAAAAAGATCGTTTTTCTTCTCACACCTTTCCGCTATTATATTTATCAGTTGTTTCTTTTTCATCCACTTTTATAGTTTTCAATGTAAAAGCAGCTATTGCCAATATACACCCTAAAAGCATTTGAATATATCTAGCTGGTTGTTACCTCTGACACATTTCAACAGACAAAATAAATTCCAGTTACAATGTTCTGTAAGAAACATGAATAAAGTCTTCTCTTTTTACAAGAATAGGCTTAAAAAGACGAATAAATTGTTTGTTCCCGTATCTAAATTGTTGATGGATGTAAATAGTTCTTTTGTGTGTCTGGTTGTATTTTTCTACTAATAAAATATACATTTATATACATTTGTTTTCCATTTGTTTATGTATGTTCCCTTTTTTAAGTTATTTGGCAAAACAAATGAATGTTTTCTTTTTTTTTCTAAAGTATTGCAGCAATTGTGCTTATAAAATGGCTAAAGATTCGAAATACATCGATATAGTATTTTAAACAAGTAGCAACACACAAAGCAAGGCATTAATATGCGTGTTTTACAGGACGTCCAAAAAAGTATTCTTTGTTCACTCAAGAGATTTCAACCTTTTATAGTTTTCTTTAACCGGAAGCCGTTAAAATCATATGATTTAAGGTAAGGTCTTTTCTCATTGATCCGAATGCACATTAATGTAAAATTGAATCAATTTAAAAACGCTAAACTTTTAGTTTTTTCTGTGATAATGTCGCTGTGGTTATTTCCCGTTATGGGGGTAAAATGAAAATTAATTAGCAAGAAAGGCCTTGAAGGGTTCCAGGACCATTTTGAATAAATATATATGATAGATAGATAGATATAGATAGATAGATAGATAGATACACTATGTGGCCAAAAGTATCCGGACACCCCTTAAAAAAGTGGTTCTGGCGAGTGACTTAATTTGATACGTAATTGAAAGCTATAAAAGTGTTGGTAGTGATTTGTCAGATTGTATTTATGCGTTTGTGAGGGGCAATGAGTAAGTCAAAGGAGCTTAATGAGTTTAATCCTGGCAGTATAGCGGGATGCCACCTTTGTGGGAAATCAGTTCGTGAGATTGCGGACATTCTACAGAAGCCTAAATCTACTGTGAGTGATGTAATTGTGAAGTGGAAACGTCGAAGCAGAGTGAAACGGCAGAAAAACGAACCGGTAGTCCTAAAATACTTGGTGAACGCCGCCGCAGAACTTTGAAAAGGGTAGTGAAAAAAATCGCAAGTCTTCGATGGTGGAAATTTCTCAGGAGTTCCAAAGCTCATCAGGAATTAGTATTAGCAGCAGGACAGTCCATCGAGAATTAAAAAACTTGAGATCCATGGTCGTCAGCCGCTCACAAGCCAAACATCGCTCCACAAATGCGAAGCATCAATTGCAATGGTGTAGAGCTCACCATCATTGTTCTTTGAGTGATGAATCTCGCTTATCAAGTCTGGCAATGGACGCGACTGGGTTTGGGTGCGGCGATGCGACGCTTTATTGATGCCGACTGGTTAAGTTTGGTGGTGGAACCATAATGTGTGGGGGGGTTCTCGTGTTTGGCCTGGGTCCGTTAGTTCCTGTGATTGTAAACATGAACTCTTAGATGTATGTGGACATTCTGGACAATGCTGCACTCCCAACTCTATGGCAATATTTCGGGAAGGCCCATTTCTCTCTTTCAGCAGGATAACTTCTCCATTCACACATCGAGGCTTGCGCAGACGTGGTTTGACGAAATGGGTGTTCAAAAACTGGACTGGCCTTCTCAGAGCCCTGATCTAAATCCCATAGAACACCTTTGGGACGAATTAGAGCGCAGATTACGTAGCCAGCCAAATCGACCATTCTCAATGCAAGCAATCACTTCAGCTGTGATGTAAGGCCTGGAAGGCAATTCCTATGGTCACCTATCAAAAATTGGTGGAAAGTCTTCCCAAACGTGTGCAGGCTGTCATCCTTGCAAAAGGGGGACCAACATCATATTAATATGTGCCTCAGGACTCTCTAAGTCCATACCACTGGGTGTCCAGATACTTTTGGCCAGATAGTGTAGATAGACCTGATTTTTTCATTAAAAATAATGTGAATGATTTTGATTTTCAAATGCTTTATTTAGTTTTATTTTCGAAAAAATTAAATGATGACATTTAGTACAAAAAAGATTTTTTTTTCAAAGAAAAATTTCTCCTTTTTACTGCTGCAGTCTTATTCTAATGAATGAAATGTTAGTTATGAATGCTCGTATAATGCAGAACTTCCTATGAATTGTGCTTTACTCGAAAACTACCAGAACTCAGTCTATAATTACAACCCATCTTTAAGAAACTTGAAAAAAAAATATTAACTTCATTTTATTTTTCCAACTTATCTTTTTATATAAAAACAGATAAAAAAGAAAAAGAAATAACCCATATAAAATTAGTGTAAAAAGTGAAGTTTAATAGTTTTCAGGAAAGGTTATTTGTAGGTTTCATTTTAATGAAATAATTTCGATGTATTTTTAACAACTATTTAAAAGTTTTTGTTACATATATGTTATATTTATGTTTGTTATATTTATATATATATATATATATATATATATATTATATATATTATATATATATTAAATTGTATATGCATATATATATATATGCATATATATATGCAACACAATTGAAGTATGGGGTAATATTAAGTCTAACATCGCAATGGGGACAAAGATAATATTGACATTTTTGGATAATCTTTTAATTTTTATTTCATTGCAAGCAATAAATTGCCCATTTACTTGTCAATCCCTTTTCCTTATCGAATGTTCTCAAGAATCTAAATACCAGGCCTCCCCAATGAAAAATTCTCACTTTCACCACAAAGAAAATCCTAGATGACAACCCTTTTACCATGGACCAACAGCATCTCTTAAAAACATTAGCACTATAATATCATTATAAGAATTAAAAATATATGCATATCAAATACAGAAAGAGGGAAATATCAGTGCCCGTACAGCGCACGGGCAAACCAATTAGGCTAGCTTTCGGTGGCCCGTACGGTGTACGAGCAAACCAGTTAAGGGGTTAAAACTTTTTGGCGTGATTTTCATTCAAAGATTATTTCATAGAATATGGATATAATTTAATATCAACTTATCGAAATGGTAAAAAGTTGTTTTTGAATTTCAGTCATGTGTAGTATGCAGATTCTTGAGAATAAACATTGTGTTGAAATAAAACAACAAAACACACGAAAATTCTCTCATCAATATATTTGAAGTAAGCATTTTTTTCATTCAAAGAGTAAGACACTGGTTTTCTTTTTTATTGGTACCTTTCCATGTATTTTATGTGCTTTTTGGTTATGCTACTTCAAACATTTTAAGTAAATATTTCAAAGATTCCTAAAATAAAAACATCAACAGTGAATCTCTTTAAATAAATTTGTATTAATAATACGTATTTAAAAATAAACATATCTTACGATTATTAAATTTTATATATTGTGATGATTTTTTTTTGAAAACGTGTATAGACATGTTTAAATTTAACGTTTAAAAGTATTTATTTTCATTAAAAAATAATATTCGTTAAGTTACACACATTTGTATTTGTTTCCATTTTCTCGTTAAATTCCCATATAGTAAATTTTGAGATTAACTATAAGCTATTTCCATAAACTCATCAGTATTATTAAAAGTTTCCCTTAAAATTTTGGAAAATAATTCAGTATTTTTATAATTATTTTTTAAACTTTCCTGCTTGAGTAACTGCTTGACCCCTTCCTGGCTTTTCCTGAGATGAGCTTGGGCAAGCAAAACGTAACAAGCCTGGCTCATCGCAAGAATAGATCGGGCAATGTGAAAATTTACACTGTGCAAACGATCTTTCCTGAATTATTTCACATGTGCTTTTTATGGTTTTGAATAATTGAAAAGTAGCACTCGGAGGAATTTTCTGCTGAGCACAACCTAATAGATAAATTTAATAATATCAAGAAATTCTTCCAATGCTGCTTAGATCATGACTATCCTTTTAACTTCTTAAGAACATATATTCATCACAAATACATTAATCGTCTTGCTATTTCTGATTTCAAAACCACCATACAACAATAGGATTTCAAAGTCAGCATTTTAGTGGTTTTGCTGTGTAGATTCTGTTTTAACACTCTTCACACAGTTTATTTTTAAACACCCTTCTTAAAAATCCTATAATAGAAAAATTTCTACATTTTTAGCAACCAAACCAAATTTCTACATTTTGACAACCAACCAATTTTTCTACATTTGTGACAACCAACCAAGTTATAGCCTACCAAATTTGAATGTAATCTTTCTTGGCGTCTTCCTTACAAGCTGGTATAAAGGATGCGTTTAAGTGCAATTTAGATTTTTATCACAACATATAAAAGCTTTCCATCGGTTTCAAGAGTGTTGGATCTCTGGAATAAGCTCTGTGAGCAGAAGTTTTAAAATTTTGGAAGAATCCTTTTACTGGGAAATCTTTTTGATATTTTTCTGCTTAAACATTTTGGGAGAATTTTTGCTTAATAGTAGTCGGTTGTTCTTTCATATTTCTATGAGATTTTTATACTTTGGATTTTTTCATACTTTGGATTTTTTAATACTTTAATTTTTATACTTTAAATTTCTATTTATTTTATTTGTCTTTCCTACCGAGTTGCAAAGGGGGAAGGTTGGCGCTTCAAACTAGTTTAACCCACTTATTCGGTCCTAAGTCCGAAATTGATTTTGACTCGCTAGGTTCTTATTTGTATTTCATTAGATTTGATCTTAATTTTTTTATAAAATAGTTTACTAATATTATATGATAAACGAGAAGACTTTAATTTCAGTATTATAAAAGTACCACATTGGGAGAGTAATGTGCATGTATCTATATTCAGAAATATTGTAATAATTACACACTATGCAATAAATTTCTAGTTTCTAATAAATGAAAAAAATAAAAAATTATAAACATTTCTAAATACTGTTTAATTCAAAACTACCTATTAATTTTATTAATAGATATTTAAATAATGAAATTCTAATAGTAAGGATTAAATTTACATAGTTTTAAAAGGTTTATATTATAGATTATTATTCTTCCTAGATAGTTTTAAATACCCCCAGTTTCTAGTTTTAGATATAATTACTTTTTTAGAATATATTATAACTTTTAAACCATATTAAGAGTCTAAGATAATGGTAGTATGTTTACATTTCTTATTTTATTATTTCTATTCTTTTCATACTTTTGCTAAGTGCTATTTTTCAGCCATTGCTTTGTTTTGAAATTGTATTTATGGTCCAGAATCTGGCAATAACTTGTTTATTGTACTCAGATTTAGCGCGGGCTCTGCCTTTCAGTATGCAATTTTTGGGTAAGTTACCTTTTCCTTATAATGGATTTAGACTTCCTATCCATTATTTCCAATTGGTATTTGCTTGGTATTATTAACAAAAAAGGGGGAAGGTTGGCTGGCCAAAAAACATGTTCAACCCCACTTTTATACAGAAGGATTTTTTTAAAGAAAATTTTATGTATACTAGCTGTCCTAAGTCAGCAATGTGATAATACTGAAGCATCCATTTCTTTTATATTTACTGCGTTATTTCAATATTTCATATCTCCTTCTAAATTCTGTTGTCTTGTTATCTGGCAATTGATATTCTTTTAAGTATTAATCATGTAATTCATCTCTCTCTTGTAGAGAAATTTTGAATATATATATATATATATAATATATATATATATATATATATAAATTATGTATAATATATATATATTATAATATATATATATATATATATAATTTTTTTTACATCAATTTTAAAAAAAATTTGTATGCTACCTGTGCTATTATGTTTAAAAATATATGTATATTTCAAAATATGCATAAAAGAAATGACATTTTTTGATCCATAATCCAGAAATAAAATGAATCTGGAAGGGATTAATAATTTTTTCAAAAAGAATAATTGTTTAATTTAGTTTATTAATATTCCGAATCATAATACATTTTTTCTAACCTTTTCTCTTTTTTTAAAGAGTAAAATTTTCTGAAGAGAAAGATTCTAATTAGATGAAGGAAAGTAAGATATTAAATTTCTATAAGAAAGGATAAGGCAAACGATTTTAAATTTTCTGGAACATATCGTATCTATATTAAAATCAGAGGAAAACCACACAAAAACTAATATTTAAAATCAAAAAGATATATTTTTATATATTTATGAACTTCAAAGATTCTACTATTTAAATCAACAAGTTATAAATTTATCCCAAGTACAATTTTACATACTTCGTGCGATAAATGTTTCAAAATTGGGAGCGCAATATTATGAATAACAAACTCTTTTGAACATTTGAAATGATTAAATGCAAAAATATAAGAATGGTTTGACATTTGCAAAACTCAAGTTAATTTTAGAGAATACAAAAGCTGCTCTTTAAGTAATAGTCTTGAGAATTTCTCAAACTCACATTTCCACACACAACGAATAACACACACATAACGAATTATTTTAAAATTCGAGCACGATGAGGCCACGTTTGATAGGAAATTTAGTATTTTTAAATTTTTATGGATTTGATTTGGGTGAGAGATTGTAAGGAATTATCTGATTTATACTTAGCTTTGCAAGGTTAGTCTTTCAAAATTTGACTTTACCAATACAATTAATTTAAATGTTTTTGTTATCTTTTCTTTATGTATTCATAAAACTTAAAGAATATAGTTTACAGGAGATTCTAACTTATCAAATTTCAATGTATTTCTTTAATCATTTGAATAAGAATAAATATCTGCACCTAATTACACAAATTTAACTAAAAATTCTTCAACGTAAAAGGAAAGCAAATTAGTAAGTCTTAACTATTCGTCGTTTTTAGGAGCTTTTAATTACTGTAATACAGAAAAGTGAAATTACATATTGATTGGTTATGACTTAAAGAAAGTTATATTTTATAAACTATATATTTACAATTTCTTCTTGCTCTTATTCTACTTTTAGAGGTTAAATTCTTATTTGGTTATTTTAATTTCTATAATTTTCTTAGATCATTCGAAATATATCTACCTTTTCCATATATCGCACTAAAATTATTCCAAAATAATTAAAATTATTCCAATTGCCTTTAAACAATGCTTTAAAAACCCAGAAAAGGAGTTATTTTGAAAGAAAAAACTCACGAAAGATGAGTTTTATTTATTACTAGCCGTTACCACCCACTTCGCTGGGTAATACTTGATATAATATGAATGTATGCCGTATATATTTATGTTTTAATTATTGATATCTTAGCGTTAAGAATTCGATTGTATTGAAAATATATTTATAATTCTTGATTTAAAAATAACAGATTTTCCAAATAATAATTTCTAAAATTTAGTGGAATGATTTTTACTTTCTACCCTAAAGTGGATTTCTACAGAACCCATTTTTAGTGGATCTGTACTCAATAAAATAAACATGCTTGCTAAATTTCAAGTATAAATTTAATAGATCCCAAACGGATTTTTTTTATCAATAAGTTCTAGTAACCACCTTTGAAAGTCGAATTCTGCAAGACCCTTTCAACAAACCCGTTCAATTCAACAACAGAGACATACATACCAAATTCCATTACTGAAGGTGTAGTAGTTCGAAGACGGGTACTTTTTTTATCAATACACAGCAAAAGGTTCCTTCTCTCCTCTAGGAGTCGATTTCCGTAAAATCCTTTCTTAGTGAATTTCCATTCAACAAAATTAACATGCATACTAAATTTCATTAAGGTAAATAGTAGTTCAACAACGAATTTTTTTTATATATAAGTACCAGCAACTGCCTGCTCCCCCTCCCAATAGAAGTCTTTTTTCGTAAAATCCGTTCTTAACAAATCTTATATTTCATAAAAAAAATAAATAAAATTTTTTAAAAATGTTAAGTCTGTTTGTCTAAAAGTTTCAAAAACGATAATATTTATCTCTAATGTTGCTTTACAACGATCTTTCTGGTCGATTCTCAAAGCACTTTTTGTTGCGGATCTCTACACCATGAAAAGAAAAGGGCCTACCAAATTTCTAACATATAGTTCAAATACGGGAATGTTTATATATAAGCCGTCGCGGCACCCCTCAGGGTTCAGTTTTTGTAAAAACCCTTGTGTGATGAGTCGTTGATTATCTTTAGAACTCCTGGACAAACTTTAGTGATATTTGGAAAAAAAAGTACATAGGGTTGACATAAGACAAAATCTAACCATTCAACACAGTTATAATACAAACACACATAACCATGGGTAACATTCATTGGAATAGAAAGGTATGAAGCGGAAGTTCCAAAAAAGAACGAAAAAAGGATTAATAGGGGATATAGACCCCTCTTACAGATATACAGGCCTCACACTGTGATTATATACAAAAAAATAAGGAAATTGTTATATTTTAAATAAATTAAATCAAATATAATTTATTAAAAATAATAAAATTTTAATTCGTCATCACGTTTATGAATTTAAAAAAATACGTTTCGAAATAATTCAATATATTTAAAGAAGTCTATAACAAAAACGATAATATGTATTATTAGATCTAAAGAAAAATCTGCATTGCGTTGAAAAACTTATGAATTATGTAAGTAGTACAAATTCTAATATTTAAACAATTTAAATACACTCATGTCCAAAAATTAAGGATAATTCAGAATCACACAGAAATTGAACTCTAAAATAAAAATTTCACCTGTAGAATTACCACACACATCTTGAAGAAGAATATGCAAATTACAGGAAACCACCAGATAGCGCGGATAGTTCATCACAATGACGAGAGTGTAAGAGAGGGGTATATAAGGAATGGTGGCAAAGAAGTAAAATTCTTAACAAGCGCTTTAAAAGCCTTTCAGTGCAATAACCACAGAGTTATGGCACAAAGGAAGCATTTGGATGATTTTTTACGCGGTAGAATTATCGGACGACTAGAATGTGGACGTACCCAGCTGGAAGTATGCGAGGAACTTGGAATCGCCCAGAGTGTCCTCTCCAGGCTTTGGCAACGATTCCAAGATGATGGTAATGTGAGTAGATGCTACAGCACAGGTCGCACCCGAGTTACAACGCCGAATGAGGACCGGTATTTGGCAGTTACTGCCAAAAGAAACAGACGGAGCACAGCATCAGACCTATCTCGTCAGCTCTCTTCAGCTACCGGTACGACAGTTTCAAGGCAGACCGTATACAGACGCTTAGGGCACATTGGTCTATATGCTCGTAGACCTGTCAGATGTGTTCCCCTTACCGCAATTCACTGTCGCCTGCGATTAACCTGGAGTAGAGAGCATGCATTGTGGACACCGCAACGGTGGTCTTGTGGGATGTTTCCCGACGAGTCCAGGTTTAGTTTGCAGTCTGATTCTCGCCGGACTTTCATATGGAGAGTTCCAGGTACCCGTTACCACCAAAAGAACCCCATTAAACGACACCGTTACGGTGGTGCAGGATGGCTCGTTTGGGGAGGAATTATTCTTGGTTCCAGAACTGATCTGCATGTTCAGAGTGTAACGATGACAGGCCACATCTATCGGGATGTCATTCTGGAACAACATGTACGTTTGTTTCGGGGAGCCATGGGTGCTGAATTTCTGTTTATGGATGACAACGCCCGTCCTCACCGTGCAAACATTGTAGACGAATGCCTTCAATCGGAGGATATCACCCGTATGGATTGGCCAGCATACTCACCGGAATTGAATCCAATAGAGCATGTGTGGATATGCTTGGCCGACGAATTTCAGCCCGTCAACCCCCTCCCACTTGTCTACCGGAATTTCGGAGGGCATTGCTTGATAAGTGGTGTAATATTCCCCAAGATCAGATTGATAATTTGATACTCAGCATGCGTAGGCGTTGAAAGGTCTGTATTGCATCGTCCGGGAGACATACTCCGTATTAACCATCATACTAACCATGTTATACTGTTTTTTGTAAATAGGTTCTTTTTTGAAATTTGCTCCAGGGAGTAAAAATCGCAATTTTTATTAATTATGTCAAACATATAGCATCTTTTTTACTCTTTACCTTTTGTTTAATAAATAGACTTTAGAAATAAGTCAAATTTGTTTTGCTTCGGTCTCTTTCTTTGCCTGAGCTTCATTATCCTTAATTTATAGACATGAGTGTATATACAGTAATATTAATCATTTAAAAAATATTTAGCTAAAAGTAGTCTTATACATCTCTTTTTTATAAACTCAAATATCTCCATTCTGATTTTTATCCTAATATAATATAGGCCTTACTAGGTTGAAATTCTAATTCTGAAACTTCGCTTTCCCCGTATTTCATTAGTGAATATACATAAATAGTCTAGAGTCTCATTTAGGAGACGATTTCTGTCATATTATTCATTAAAATATGGAGAATAGCCAATACCTTTGAATTAAGACTACGTTTCTAAGTAACAAATGGTCAATTGGAAATCTCATCTACATAATAAAGAGTCGATTAAGATGTGGATATGTTAAGAAGTACAATAAGCGTAGGTATTGCTGAAAGGATTCTAAATTTTGAGAAGAGTTTTTATTGGATCAATGAAATAAAGAAAACAATTCTTTAAAGACCTTTTTAGGAATTTCGTTTCGATTTTATTTTTTGAATTTTTTCGATAATTTTGTTACAATGTTATGTTGGCTTTTAGAAGTGTGCTGAATTATTAATGCGAATAAATATTTATTTCTGAAAGTGAATTTTGAATAAGATACTTTATCTTAAATTTGGATCTCCTTTTTTGTACATAAAATGCATTTTCTTCTTATAAATACGTAACAAGTTTATCTGCCCTTATATGATGAAGAAAACATTATTGTGTGTGTGTGTGTGTGTGTGATTTTCTTTTTTATTTAAAGCCAAACGTTAAGTAAGATATGAGAAACAATTGATGGAGTGGACATATTTAAGAACATGAGAAAAAATAGAAATATTAGTTGATTCAAAATTAGTGTGACCAACTTTAAAAGCATATTACTATTAATGGTTAATTTCAATCGTTTTATTTTAAAAAGGAAACATTTAAATGTCCAATCTAACCATTTTATTAGTGGGAGTAAATTAAGGTACCGAAATCAGATCCTCAAACCCGAAACAAAATTTAAAGCTTTTGAATGATGATTGTTCAAATTCTGTTATAAATAAATCATTTAAAAATCAGAAAAGGCATTTTTCAAATGTATTCATATCTAAATTTTGAAAAGAAATAAAATTTGTCTGGAAATCAAAAGCTCCAGAAAAAATGTGAACGAAAAGAAGTCTTTAATAAAAAAGACAAAAAAAGCTGAAAATATTTATTTCTGTAGGTAATTCTCTGTCTCAAAGAACTTTGGCAAAGAAACTACAGGTATCGCAATCGACAATTTGTCGTCAGGTAAAGAAAATTCACTAAAAAAAAAAGAGTGAACCAATCTGTCATCAAATGTCTGCAAAGACCGTAGAAAAGCGAATGAAATGATCTTGGCCTCTGTATTTAATGTTACGCAAAGGTAGATGTACAACATGGATAACATCCAATAAAGAATCGTTTTATCTATCATCCACAACTGGCAAAACGAAAATACAACATATTCCACGCGAAAAGCATCGTAAAGATGCAACTGTTTTGCAAAAGGCAAGTTTGCCGTCAGGTGTTATGGTATGGATGGGAATACCTTGTCAAGGCTTCACAAAACCATTTTTTGTAGAACCAAAGGCTAATATTGATACTACATACTATGAGAAAAAAGTTTTGAAACACATGATCAAAAAAAGCAAACGTCCTAACCTTCGAGGAAATTTTTTTTCACCAAAATTCTGCACCAAATAATACTGCGAAATCAACTATAAAATAGCTGAAAGATAAAAAAAAAATTAATAAATTTTCTTCCCGCTGAGAAATAGCTACTGTCACCCCCAATTGGTATCTTTGGAAATATTTTTTATGGAGATACTCAAAGAACAATTAAATAGATGTAGACATCTCAAGAGCTTCAAAAAGGAATCAAATAGGAGAAAAATTCCCCCAAAATGCTCGAAAAAGCTCTTTTGGCTTAGCCTAAGCTTTATGTAAAGTGTACTATGCTAAAGGAAGTCACATTGAAAATTTCAGGTAAAAAACTTAATTAAAAAAAATATGATACTCTGAAAATGGTCACATTATTTTTGAATCAACCAGTATTAAAAAATAAAAATATCAGAAAACTGTAAATGAGAGCTTATAATCGTGTGTTTTAGGACCTCAGTTAGAGTGATATGAATAGAATTAAAATCAGTATTATAGAGGGCCATTTTTAATTATTGTTGAAAGGTTACTTTTTCCGTTTTCGAAATTAAATAATTTCATGAAAGACAGCAAAGAAATTTTTTTTAATAAATGAAATTGAAATTGTTGATGTATACATACTAACTTAAGTGGTTCACCCACGAAACGACCTGTTTTTTAAGCATTTTTAGAGAATTCTTTTTGACGACCAGTAAAAAATAGAACTTTAAGTTTATTATCATTTATTTATATGTATTTTAATAAATATTAAGCCAAAAATATCCAATAAAACGTGAGCTATAGCGCTCTGAACACACCCGCCTAAAAAAAATGGTCTCTCACTTCCTCCACGATTCCAGCTGATTGGCTTATTTCAAATAAAAAAAAATTAAAGGCATTTTGATTTATAAGCTTAATTGCACAGAATGGACTATACTCAATGGACTAAATTCATGATGGTCACATGATAATATAAACACGTGTTCTACATTGAATTCAAAACGAACAATATACTATAGCTCGTACTTTTTATTCTATTTGTAAAACTGAGGTAAAAATTCAAATTGCATAATTGGGTAAAGATGATCAAGAGTTATAAAAAGAAATTTCTGCAAAAAGATGTTAAAATTAAAGAAAAAAAGTCTTGTTTTATACATGTACTTTTAAATAAAGTTACAAATATTAATTTTTTTAAAAAAAAGTTTCTGTAAAAAGCGTAATTTGGCAACAAAGAAGTGCATGAACTGTGTGTGTGTGTGTGTGTGTGTGATTTGCTGAAAATAGATAATTGCATGTATCGTGACTATGACGTCACATGTGTTTTTGAACTTGATTGGCTAAAAACACGTGGTTTAAAATTATCATGTGATTATGACGTCACATGAATTTAGTGCATTGAAAATAAAAAAAATTGGATTATTGGAAGATTTTTGAAGAAAAGGTTTGGAAATTCATGGGTTTTTTGTGTGTGTGTGTGTTATGCTTTTGTTATAAAAAATAGAATTAGTTTGAATTTTAGAATAATTGTAGTACATTTGGTGCATATATGTATGACGGTCTACCCTATAAATTTGAAGTCATTTGGTCAAACCGTTCTTGAGATATGAGGGAAGAAAGTTTGAAAAACACAGTTTTGAGAAAATTGCGTTGAAAGTTTCAAGTCCGATTAAAACAATGAAAACCTGAACTTACCCTCAATCGACGATAACAGGTGGTGAAGAATAAAACAAGTTCGACGAAATATCCAATAACTATAGATATTTCATCTTAAACCTCTACAAACTTGTCTATACTTGTTTGAACGTATATTTGCATAAAAGGGTCAATGGTATCAAGCCGTGGTACATAATAGGTGCTCCAAATCAGCGCACCAAACAGATGCTCTTCTAACACTTGCTTCTTTACAACGACTTCGAATTTTAAGAAATCACTTTACCAACATATTTCAGACATGTTAAAAAAGCAATTTATGAACAAAAAAAAAATTTTTTTTGATGTTTGAACTCATCACATGCGTGAACCCTCTTAAGGTTGATTTGTAATATAAATTTAATATTTTCTTAAACTTTTGAATTAATAAATAAAGTAATTATAATTACAACAAAACTAATTGTTATCTATGAGAAATCTTTCCTCTAAAGGAGAAGTTAAGTAACTCTTAGAGCCTAAATATGTAATGAACGAATTCTAAATTTTTAACTGGCATCTAATTTGACCAAGTAAAATTAAAACGAATCTCAATGTACTTGATCATAAAGAGATTTTGTAGTGTTATCTGTTTGTGTAAAAAATAAAATTTTTTTTCGGTTTTGGAAAAAAAAAACTATTAAGAAAATGCCTATTTGAAAAAGGTAAATCCTTTTCACTTACAGTAGTGCATTGAATTCAAAGGATTAAATAAAAAAAAGCGTAAAAGAAATCAAATTCAAACTAAAACTGTGAAGAACAGCATTTTTTTCTCCTTGTTATATATACGTTCCATTAATAACGTTATTTAATTCACATTAAATAACGTTATGATACATAAAGTAAACGTACTTTCAAGAACAGAAAAGCAAATGGGGATCGATCTGTTTTTGTCAAAGTAATATTACATTTATTCCAAGTTCATTATGGTAATATATTAAATAAAATACAATGCCTGTTATAATTTTCCCTTTTTTCAATTGCATCATTTTACAAATCTATCATTTTCTATTTATTTCTCATAATAGCTTTTGCAAAACTTCATGTATCTCTATCATATATTCTAAGCCACATATTTATTCTTATATAGAAATCAAATTTTCCAATTTTGATCGAAATAAACCAAATGCATTTAATCTATATCAAAGGTGGGCAGACTTTTCAGGGTACGGGCTAGTTACAATTTTTTCAAAGTGTTGCGGCCTATCCAGTCTCCAGTGCCGGTTTATCCTTTGGGTGGTTGGGGAGGGCACCCAGAACCCAGATGAGCTGGACGTATCAAGATTTTCTGGTTATAAATTTTGATCCTCCAGTCCCAAGGGCGCCTGTAGATCTTTTGTACCCAGGGTTTAAATTGAGCTTAAATCGGCACTCAGTCTAGATAGCATCGGTGTTCTATAAATATGTTTCTTTTAGAATGTACGTCTTAGGTCTTAGTAAAGGTGGTCCCCTCAAAATGTCTTGGCGGTCCACCGGTGGATCGCGATCAAATTAATGCCCACTTGTTAACGAATATAGAACTCGGGTAATAACTAAAATTGTTCATCAAACCCGTTTTTAACCGTGATTATTTGATTATTTTTCGATTTTTTGAAAATATTTTTTGATTTTTCAAGTTAAGCAATATGCACACACACACACACATATGTATATATATATAGATAGAGAGAGAGAGAGAGAGAAATGTGTAGAGAGAAAATTAAAATTGGATTATATATATATTGTTACGTAGATCGGGGTTCGAGGATTTTATGCGAAATCAGTTTTAAACAACAAGACAGTTCTTTAACAGCGATGATAATTTATTGTCGAAAATTAATCCCTGAAACACAGAATCCAACAGCAAAATTCGCAGAATAAATATCAGAAGGATTTCACACCTTCAACAGCACTTAGACACAATTACCAGTATCTAAAAATACACATATATATAAGCTTATTCACAAGCACAGCCGAGCTAATCGCGATCAAGGCAAGTTCACTAATCGCTAGTCAAAACCAGACTCACTACTAGCTCGTTGAAACCAGACTCGCTCCTTGCGGCGAGTCTCACTATATTTATAGCAGAGGCCGAAAGTTCCGGAAAGATGCGCTCGCGCCACAGATCGTGAAATTAGTGGATTTCTCTACTAATTTCTAGAAGAATCCAGAGGGTCCCGAACTCGCCAACATGGTCTCCAAATGTGATGCCAACTTGGCTCTATCGCCAATATTTCGCCAAGTTTCCATTGAATCGCCATTATAACGTAAGGGACGGCGTTGCTTGTGAATATTACAACTTTAACATGAAATAAATATAGAATAGAGTAATATAAAGGCATTGCACATCCGAATACAAATTATTTACATTATTGTGTACAAAATTCGTAACAATATATAATGAGTCTGCATTATGAAGTTGGAGTTCAAGAAGTTTTTTTTTAATAATGAATTTTTTCATTGTTCTTTTTACATATGAATGCAATTAAAAAATAAGTGTATGTGTTAATCGTACATAAATGATTAAGTTGATTGGTGCGAAAAAGACATATTTGTTATGTTATGGAAGCGTAAAAAAATTAATGTATGATTAATTAAATTAATTAATTAATTAATTAAATTAATGTTATTAATCGATCAACCAATTAAAGAAGAATAGGTATCAAATACCATTATAACTCTGAATTGATTTAATTTACATTCGATGACATAGATTTGGGTAATATTTAGCAATGACAAGTACAATTTGCTTACAATTTGTAATTCTCTTATTATGTACTACTTCAGCAGAGACTACATTTTTTTAACGACTCAAGTTGCGAGTCCGTGAAATTATTTAATTAAATAAAAATAATTTCCATTTTATTCCTTGATTTTGTGAGATTACGTTTTTGTGAAACTGGGAATTCTACACATTATACGAAATAAAGGCACACCTGAAACTTTCAAATTGACTATTTAAGCTACATTTCACATTTATTATGAAACTTTTATGTATTTAGGATGTTATAATAAGGCTCCTTTGCTGGATATATTTTTAAATTCTGAATGAAATACACATACAGCAGTTTATACAAACCGTAAGACATGAAAAAGAAAGTATTACTGTGGTTTTAGGCTTAACCAAAATTATTTTATTTTTAATGGAGCTGTGGATTGGTATTTTACCTTTGCAGATTTAGTGCATTCTTCAGGAGCTGGTATTAGTTTTTAGTGCAGCAACATATAGGTGGAATACCAATCGCCGCGAGTAGTTTTAACACCCAGTTTCCTCTCCGGAAGGAAGCACCTGAGCTCTGGCGAGGCGAAACAGTCCTCAGGAATTTACTTTTGTCGAGAGCATCCAAGCCAAACAGGCACTCAATGCATTTTTTACATGCCGAATAATCATACGACATGGACGCTGTCGATTTTCTGCGTCATGAAATTCCACGGACTTTGACCGGGATCTGACTCGCGACCTTGAGCGTACAATATCAGCGATAATCGGCAATATTAACTATGCCACCCAGCCGACAATTAAACGAAATTATTGGTTAGAGAAAATTTTTCAATGTTATGGATAAAGGAAAGTTGTGTTGTGTGGATTTAAACGGTATAAATATTATAATTTTTGCTAAAGTTTGGCACAAAGAAGTATTACAATTTTAAAAAAAGAAGCCCAGGTTGTTAAAAATTTAAACATATAATATAAAGTTTATTAAAAAAAAATAAGATTGAATAACTGTACAGCAACTCTCAGTTGATTTATCTCGAGCAGTAAATTTAACCCAGATAGTTAAAGTTTTATGAAGCACAATAGTCAAAGATTAGTTGTGAAATAACTGTTTTGTTAACTACTTATATTAACTACTTATGGTAAATCAAATATTAAAACATACAGCTTGTAGAAAACAATATATTTGATCAGTTCTGAATTAATAAGACTAGTACAAAATAAGAAAAAAAAATCTGTAAAATAACCTTGAGTTACCTGAATGAATAAAAGGGCATTTTCAATCATGCTGCTCATGAACACTGTCTCACAATAATGTAGTTTTTTGGTACACTAAAATAAAGGTTACAAGATATTTCTGTGGAATGATCAATAGTATTGAAAGTAATTTACTTGCTTCATAACAAATTGAATATTTAGTTTCCCAATAATTTCGTTATTATTAGCCAATATCAGATAACTATTGTTACGTAGATCGGGGATTTTATGATATCAGTCTCAAAGAGCAAAAGAGTTTTCAGGAGTGATGAAAATTTATTGTAGAAAAACAGTCCTTAGAAATATAGAATACATCACTCAGTTCCGCTTAATAAATCCCAGAAGGTCTGCGCAGCTTCTACAGCTCTCAGACACAAGTATAAGTATTTAAAAATACAAATACTTAATGATTAAGATTATGCGCAAGCACTCGATCGATAGTAGCAACTGATCGCTAGTCGACTCTTCAATGGCCAAAACCACGCTAACTCAACTTCAGCTCAAATTCAGCCTATTTATAGTCGGCACGGATATTTCGAGAAAGACCTGCTTACCTCATAGATCTTGATATTAATATCTTTTCCCAGTAATTTTCAAAAGATCCATATGGTCGCCAAGCCACTAAAACGGTAGCCAAAACTGATGCCAATTTGGCTCTATCACCAACATTTCTCCAAGTTTCCATTGAATCGTTATTATAATGTAAGGAACGGCGTTGCGTGCGAATGTTACAATTTTAGCATAAAATAAATAGAACAGAGAGTAATATTAACGTATTTCACATCCAGATATAAATTATTTACACTGTTTTAAGCATTCATTAGACAAAATGTATTACATTTGTTTTTAAATGTTGCTACAAATGCGAATTCATACTCTTTGAAATTTAAATAGTAAATCAAGAGCCTCAAAGTACTATGCAGTTGAAAAAACATGCAAAAATTATCAAAATAAATATTAAAATAATAAATAATAAACAAACAAACAAAAGAAAAACAGCAATAACAGAAATAAAATAAAATAATTGGCTATAAACAGGGAACTAGAGAAAATCAAATATAAAATTCTCTCCAATAAAAAAAAATACATCGAAAAAAATTGCTTTTTTCTCGTTTTTATTATAATTTTTACTTCAGTTTGATAAAGCGGACTTAGCTTCAAAAATTCAAATTTTAAATCCTGATCGCTTTCTCAGTGAAATAGCTAGCCTTTGCAAAACATAAGTTAGGACTTTACTTTCTGTTCCAAAATCCTATTAATAACTTGACATTCCAAAATGTTGTCTCGGATAAAGCTTTCTTCTATGATTGCTCGACTTATTGATCGTTTATTTTCATTTCTGTTAAAAATACCCTACGCCAAATCGAACGATGCGCTTAAAATGGAAATATTCATGAACATCTAAAAACATGTTTCTTTAAAAGGACAGAAATATTTAGGAATTTGTGAAAAAAAGAGAACCAGATCCCCCTTCTCAAAAGAAAAGGAAGCCTTATTTAAAACAAATCCGTTGTTTTCCATTACAGTATGCATTAAAATTGAGCTTTCTTTGAAAAACGTAAGCTTCATAAAAGAAAATTCTTTTATGCATATATGGATACAAATAAAAAGAAAGCGATATTTTGAAATTCTTTCACTCATTATTCTACGAAAATGTCCTTAGCATTGCTCATGGCTGCAAAATAGAAACATTTTAAGGTTTATGGAATTGTTTTTTGTCCTGTGTTATTGAAAATACACTTTTTAAAAGCACTCTATTATTACTGTTTCTTTTACCCATAAAAATGCACGTTGTTGCTTTTTAAAAACATTTGTGAGTTTTGTTGTGAGGAAATATTTGGATTTCTATACATTTGTAATCTAATCCTTGTCGAACAATGCGCCATTTATTTTTATCGTTGATCATTTCGCTTTTGTACGTATATCTTTTTAATTCTATAAAAATAAATGTTTTTAAAATTCAATACTTTGAAAAAGGTTTATTTATGAGATTTTATATTTTCAATAAAATGATGCGTGATATTATGTTTTTCCAGACAGCTTATATAACAATACACGCAAAATGCATTATATATATGTGTATATATATATTTTAAATAATAAAATAGAGGAACATAAACCTTTTAAGGTGTCCAACTACCTGCGACAACTTTTTTTTAAAAAAAGTGGGATTAGGAGGATTATTTTTGCTGTTTTTAGATTTTTTAGTACATTATAAGAAAAATATGCTAAAATTAAGAAGATAAAAAGAAATTATTACTAAAATGTGGGGAAAAAATGGGTATAATCCCCCCCCCCCAAATAACATAAACGGGGCTTATACTGTACCATAAGTTTATGAACAAATTTTGTATTCTTATGTGTTGCTATGTTATTCATTTTTGAAATGACCTTCAGGATTAGAAATATTTTAATTTTTACAAAACCTAGAGCACTTTATCTTAGTTATTATATGAAATTGCTTAAAATAAAAGTGATTACATTCACATAAGGGACTGTAAATTTTGAAATAAAGCAATGATTAATAAATCTGAAAGTTAAAACACTTCTATTATTATGCAGAATATACACAAAAAATTTTAGTTAATTACTTTCAAAACTTTTTGAGCAATCGCTTTTCCCGTTTGAACATTTTCAAAAAACACATTTCGAGTAAAAAGCATTTTAAAGTATGACATTTTGCTTAAAGTAATGACAACTGCTTGTACTAAAACACTTGTAGTTTTTATTTTATTGAACAAAAAAATAATAAACTTGGTATTGTTATAAAGCTAATAAGATGGTCTGTAAAATAAAATCATAAAAGTTTGTCAATTTTTGGAAAAACTAATATTTTAGGGTAGTCGGATACCTTAAATAACAGTCATATTTGAAAAAAAATTGAACTTAACCGTATACTGTGTGCTTGCAGATTCATAGTACATTCGAATCTTTAAAATAATGTTGTAACTAAACACAAATTTTAAGATACGTCATCTCGTTTCCATGTGGCCATGGTATCCTCGTGGTTATGATCACGAATTCGTGGCTGAAGTATTATGAGTTCGAACACTAATGAGGGGTTGATGCGTACTAAATCTGTCATGGCTCAAAGCCCTCTCGTAGAGGAGGTGTGGTAGTTTCGAGAGGGGGTGGGATGCCAACTGAGGTTTCGTTCTCGTCACTTGATCATAGTACAGTTTAACGAGATCCACCACCAATAGCCTCCTGTTGCGTTATAGTTCCACATTAATAAACACTTACTCATCTGACTTCCATAATTTCCGCATCTTATCACGTAAGAATTTCCATAACTAAGCAAATTTAATGCATAATTAGTTACAAATAGAAATTTTCACGCAAATATTTACAGATAATAATTCACACGGCAATACTTAATTAGAAACTAATGTTTAACCTAGATTTTAATAGCCTTTAAACCGCAAACACTTCTTTAACGGGTTATTACTAGTAGTGTTTACAGCAACCATAAGCTTGAGATATTGGTTTACCTGAATAACATATGCAAATGATTTATAATTTAAGGCCACCGCTTACCATCACAATTCATAATTACACGAATTTGGAAATTTTACATTCCTTTTCAAACCTATACAATTATAATGTTTTTCAAGCAATAAAAGGTAGATCAAAAAGCAATAAATACTTTAGATTTCTTTGGAATTGACTAAAAATATTTTTATGTTGTTTTTGATTTTCCATTTATAGATTTTTAGATCTTTATGAAATATTTATAAATATGCTCAAACAACACAAAGGGGAATAAATACATAAATCCAGATAAACCATTATTTTTTGCTAATTTAGACTCGATAATGAATTAAAATCAATACACTAGTTACGTTTTAAAGAAAAGTAATTTCTTTATATGGGTGTAAAATTACTTTTGGGTATTCAAAATGTGCAATAGATGTGAGCTGTATTAAAGATTTATAACACGAAGGAGACATATTACTTCGTCCCTTTCAGGCTCATTTTATTTCTGGATGATAGATAAAAAAATGATTAAAATTTTTATGCGTATTTTCAAATATGCATATTTTTTTAAACATAATAGCACCCCATTCGCATACAAAATTTTCTAAAAATGAATGTTAAAAAAATCTATTTAAGGTATCCGACTGGTTGCGACAACTTTTTTTTAAAAAAAAAAGGAGATGTGGGAATTTTTTTGTTATTTTTAGATTTGTTTAGTGTATTTTAAGAAAAATGTACTAAAATTAAGAAAAGAAAAAGAAATTATTATTACTAAAATGGGAAAAATAGGTAACAATTGACAAAAAACAGCATAAACGTGGCCCATTCTGCACCAAATGTTTATAAACAAATTTTCAATTTTTTCAATCTAATGTGTTGTTATATTATTCAATTTTGAAATGACGTTCAGGATAAGAGGTACTTTAATTTTTACAAAAACTGGAGCACTTTATCTCGGTTACTATATGAAAATGCTTAAAAAGACAGTGATTATATTCACATAAGGGACTGTAAATTTTGTAATAAAACAGTGATTGATAAATCTGAAGGTTAAAACAATTCTACTATTCTACAGAAATTACAGAAAAAATTTCAGTTAATTATGTTCAAAACTTTTTGAGCAATCGCTGACCCCGTTTGATTATTTTCAAACAATCACATTTCGAGAAAAAAGCGTTTTAATGTATGACATCTTCCTTAAAGTAATGGCATCTGCTTTTACTAAAACACTTCTAGTTCTTGTTCTAGTAAACGGAAAATGATACACTTGGTATTTTTATAAAGCTAATAATATGTCCCATAAAATAAAATCATAAAAAAAATTTTTTTCAATGTTTGGCAAGATTTACAGTTTTATGGTACCTTAAATAAATGAGTAACTTACCTGTAAAGTTGACTTTCTGTATCATTAGAAATCATTAGACTTTGAAGTCAATTAACACTAACTACAAAATGCAAAGCTTAGAATATCTTAATACCTTTTACCCTGAATTATAAACTTTATTTACATCTTTAGCATTTACATAAGCGAATATGCAATTATTAATAAAATTTTGATTGTGTATAATGAATTCGAAAATACGGTATTGCACATAACCTAACATTGCAATCTGGACAACAGAATCTTGTGTCTCTTTTTACCTTCTTCCCTTTACTGAGCTGTAAATAATTTATTGTCGTGTTGGATTAGTTTTCTTCAATGTTGAGGGAATGCAGTCAACAAAGTGTCTGTCAGGCAAGCGTAGAGGGGGGAGGGTGTCCTCTTTTTGCAGAAAATTCCACCGAGTGGTATTTTTCAATTATTCGAAATGGGAAATGATTCGGGACAGACCGATTACAGATTGTAAATTTTCAGTGTCCAAGCTGTACTAGAGATGAGACAGAATGGTATTTTTCGTCTACCCGAGCTCGGGAAAAGCAGGGAAGGAGTTAATAAACAAGCTATTTTTTACTTTATTATTATTTTCTGAAATTAAGCAGTTTCTTGTTCTTTGTTGTATTGCTTTAATATTAGATAGACTTGTAAGTATATAATTTTCATTCTCATGATTAAATTTAATACTATCTTCTCTTGTCTTTTTATATGGAAATGATGAATTATGTTGAATTTTTGCCACCAAGGATTTATTTTATCTGTCAATAGGTTTGTGCTCACTGCTCAATTTCCTGCTCACTATGTAATATTTCAATTCGAGAGGTAAAAATTTTGTACCCTACTTGAAAATTCTTTACGAACAAGAAAGTTTTTTTCCCAACTTATCAGATCATGAACAATAAGATTCCATTTTTGTTTCGACCTCAGTTGCAAAAGAAGGCTAGTCTCGCAAGGCCTTTAACTCAATAAAAACTTATCTCATAAGCATTACTTACTAAACCGTAAAGCTCATGGACTTGTCATACACTATAACATTTTTTTAGGAATTAAAGGAGAAGAAAATTTTGAAAAACCCTTTTATGTTTTGGAACGGAAACGGGTTTTGACTTATACGCCGATGTTAGAGAACATGATTTTGAACGCAACAAAGGCAGAGACGTAAACAACTTCGAAATCTAATATTTGTTTAATCTTGCTTTTGATTGTTTCTTTTTAAGTACCAGAGCTCGTATTTTCCAAACAAGTTGCCGAAGAACATTTTTAAAGTATTTGGTACTTGTAAAAAAAAGTGCTTGTCATTATCACAATTTTTTCATTCCTCTTTTCTCCTTTTTAGTAATATTTTTCTTAAAACAGTTGAGTCTGTGTGAAAAATTCTGCAAAAATTGAAGTGAAGGATGGCCGAGTTTATTAAAATGCTGGATTATCGAGAATAGGGTTAAAAAAGAATAAGTACGAGTGTGTTTTTTCTGAAAATATTATACTCAACAGAAAATAAACTGCCCAAATATTCTAAAATTAAGGAAAAGCACGCACATTATGAAGCATAGAACATTTACCACATGAAAATGAATATCAATAAACACACAGTGTACAGTCATTTGTCTGATCAGACACATCCCAGAAAAATAATTTATGAAGGCATAAAGCTTTCTATAATGAAAATTAAGGCGACTCGGTAACCTTTTAATTTTTTTTTTTTTATTTATGCATTTAAAAATTATATTTTAGCATTTCATATAATAATTATATTCAATAAAACAATATGAGGTATAATTTTGCATATATTATTCACACAATTTAAAAAATTTAAATTAAAAAAAAAATGAAAAAATTTAAAATCCTACTACTTTTGTATTTATTAATATTTAGACATTAAATTTTTTTGTAACATTCTTAAGGATGTTTTAAACAGTTTTAGGGATCGATTTTACACAATAACTTAATTGGTTGTGGAGAAAAGAAATAAAATGTTAATACATATGCTAAAATTTAACGAAAAACCCAATATCTTCTACATTTCAATTTTTTTTAAAAAAAAGTATCCAGTTTATAGCAAAACGGATCCCTAATTTTGTTACATGCATGATTTATAACACACAGAGAAAAAATGAAAGTGATGGGATAATAATTGTGGAAGGAGTAGCATTTTGAATGAACTAATGTATAGAAAAAAACACAAGCTGAGAAAAACCATTTTTAAGTTTATACTTCTGAAAAAATTATTATTATAATCTTAAATAAAGTTAAAATACCATTTTAAAACATTAGCTATACATTTTTCTTCAAAATAATTGCTTTTTTATATTAATTGAACCCATATTTTCTGTAAATGATACATTTTTACACAGTAACATTGGCACATAAATATCAAGAAAACTCGAAGAAAACGTTAAAAAAAATGTTTTTCTGTTGTAACAGAAGTTTTAAAATCTTTTGATTCACATAATATTTAAATAATATATTTGTATGAAAAACAAATGATGAAAAGAACTGAAATTATAAAATTATTCATATAAAATGCCTAAATTAAAAATATTTACATGCACACATTTTACAAAAAAAAAAAATACATTATTAAAATACCTCAGAAATATCCTGCTTTATAAGAAACACCTTCCTTTTTTTAATTAATATTTATCTTTTTAAAATGGCTTTTTTTATCAATTTGCGTGCATGCTGGTATTTGTTGTTTTTCCGTCTAATTCTCAATAATCTTTTACGGGATTCGAGCATCACACCCAGATCATGCGAACATTTCCCCAAAGGTATATGTAATGCTTTTTGGGTCTCTCTCACAGTGCGTAGAGTCCCTTTGTTAAATTCACAAATTGCTTCCATTACGGCATGTGTAACTCGGTCCTTGGACACAAATATCTCCTTTGGACACTTTGATCAAATCATGTTGTGCAAGCTTTCATTAGCGTTTTGGGTTCCGCAATTAATGCACCTTTCCAAAAGTTCATTTGAAGCAAGCAGTTGATAAACAGAAAGGATATGTGGCAAAAAACTTTCATTAATTGGAGTCCCAACATGTTGTTTATGCAGACCTGGATTTTGTCCTTTTGCTTTTGTGGACTGGTAAAAACACCACGAGTCTGCACCGGTTGGACATTTCGAATGCTGAGGCTTTTGGTCTGTCGAAATGCTGTGATATAAAGTAGCATACATTGCTTTTTTCATGGCGGGAACATTGCCTTTGTTTTTTAGTATAGCTTTTTGGTAGTACAAAGTTAATTTTTTAATTGTTGACTCTTTTAATGTGCCGTGGCCTTTTCCTTCTAATGAAATTCCACGGGCTCTCGATTCCTTGACAGCATTTCGTAGACAAGTGTCCAACCTTTTGCTGACATGATTAATGCACTCCTCTTTTTTTATCTCAGTCTTATCCCCATACACATTTTGTTCTGTTAAATAGTTGAAGGTTTTACAATCCCCATCAGACAATAAGGTGCAATAACGAAATCCCAACGCTTGTGATCGTTCCCAGAGGATCAATGCTGCCTCCATTTCCATCGAAGTTGATGAGCCGGAATGATTAACATCACAATCCTTCCTATGTCCTTCAAACCAAATGTTATATTCTGCACTTGACTCTCCAAGTTCTCTTTCTGCTACAGAACAATCGTGACATACCTTACACATGACTTCAAAATCAATTACAAGAGCCTGTAAGTATATCAATAACACAAGCTATGCCAATCAAAGATGTATGTCCATGCGTCAACCAGCTATCATCAAATGAAACACTTATATCCACAACGGGAACATCAGTTGGTGCTTCGTAAGCATTTCTCACTTCACTGTGTACTTTTTTTCAGCAAATTCTCTGCAGCAATACCACAGGCTTTGTGAAGAAGTTTAGTACATTTGCTATAAGTTCTCGAGGAAAAAGGAGATATATTTACTGCCATGCAAAATTTTTCAATTGTAGAGTAACCTTTTCCAATATTAGAGAATGCTTGTGTGACACGTAAATTAATATCAGGAACGGTATTACCCTGCCTTTCATTAGACGTTTCTACAGCACAAACTTTTTCAGCACAAGAATTGCAAGTTAAATTGAACACGTAGGAAAATCCTACCTTGTTTCCAAGAGCAAGCTTTAGAGTTTGCTTGTCACAGTCAGGACATTTTAGTTTCATAAACATTTTGCTGATTTGCTCAAAATTCACAATAATGAAATTTCCAATTTCAGAATGTTCAGTTTCTTCAGGATAAGATAACTGCTCAACTCTGATGTTAGGAACTTATTTGTTTTTTTTTCTGTGACACATGTATTCACAGCATCCCTACATCAACGTTTGCTGTTCATTTGAGCAGAATGATTTCTTCGTTTAACTCGTGGCATTTTTAAGACAAATCTTCAAGAGATAATAATAGGAAAGATAATATTGAAATCTCAGCAGTTTCAGCAACAATCTTTAAAAGGCAGCAATCAGTAAAAGTCTTAAAAAAGACTGTTTTTTTTTCAATGTAAAACGTAAATAAAACTAGCACGATAACAGCAAAACAAACGAAAGAAGCGCCAAAACAACAACAAATAGCTTGTAATAAAAGTTGTAGTCACTAAAAAGTACGATAAAGCGTTGCAGTTATGGTTAAAACAAAGTAAAATTTATTTTTGAAAAGTAGTTGATAAAAATTAGTTTAAAATCACTGACACCTCTAAAAAGGGGGCGTGGTCGAATTTTAAAATTTGTTTGTTTACATTTTTCAAATGAAAATTTTTCCAACTTCTAATTTTCAGGCATACAAAAGTGATATATCAATCGAAAGGTAATCGTTCAAAAAATATAACTAAATAAAAATAAAAAAAACGATAGTTAAGTCATTTTTGCGGTACCAAGTCCTCTTAAGCAGCCGACTTTGTAAAAATTGGTTACATTTTATATAGAAATGCGTAATGTCCTGTTGTCTTTTGTACTGCCCTCTGTGCCCATTACCAACGCATCTTGTTCAAAATACTGAAAGGCATAACAACCTTTAGTGATATTTTAAGAGTTTGTATGGTGTTCTCAACGTTAACGTCTTCATCATTTTCAAGCTTTTTTCATTCAGTGTGACAGTAGCAACAATTTCTGCATCGGACGCAGTGTCTTGCTCGTATCGTTCTGGTTCGACGTCATTTTCATTGGCTTCTACACATCCAGGATTCTTTCAACCTGTAAGGGTGTGGCCCAATTATTCAGACTGCCGGGTCACCGAAGGCCTAGCTTTCGGAACTGTACTGTATTTATATTATCATTACCTACTTAGATATTTAGATTAAAGATTATAATTCAAGAAAGAAATGGAAAACACCAAGTCAAAGATATTGATTTTACGTTAAAATTATAAATATTCAAATCATTTTGATAAATATCACTTGCTTCATATAGTTAGGATATTAAAAAGGAATTAGACTATATCGATGCGATTTTCAGTCTACTTGAAACATCATTGTTGACAGATTCATAAATCAAGCATTTCTTATGAAGTAACTCTGAAAATATTACGAAATCCAACCATTCATCGATAAATTTTATTTTAAAAAAAGTAATTGGAGGTATTTTGTTATGCAACCTCTGATAATAAAGTTCGGTGAATAGTCCTGTAACATTAAAGCAAATGAAATATTAATAAAAGTTACCTCACTGTTCTTCGAAATAACAACCTCCCATAACAATGCACCGCTGAGATCCGCTATACATGTCCTGGAAATTTTGCAAGAAGTCTTCATTTGGGATGGAGTCCAAAAGCCTCGTCACGTTTCGTTGGTTGTCAGAAATATCGTCAAATATCTTTCCTTTTGAAAGCGAGTATGAGTTGTGTGAATAGAAAGGAATCTGAAGGAGTATAGATTATGTTTAATTTTCTCCATCCTCATTTTTGCTAGGAACTGTTTGACGATATTGGCTGTGTGAAGGCGAGCATTGTGGTAACCAACAAAGCACGAAGCTTGTTGTGCGTATTTTGGTCGTGCCCTCCGAAGACGTTTCATGAAATGTGTCAAAACTTCAATGTACCTTGCCGCATTCATCGTCGTTCCCTCAAGTAGAAATTCTTTGTGTATAATCCATTGATTATCAGAAAAAGGGGACACTCTCTTTCTCAGTGTTTTCGTCACTGACAGAGATCGCCGGTCTTCCGCTACGTGTTTGTCAGAAACACTGTCTCAACCTTCTTGAAAACGGGCAAACCACTCGTACACACATTTCATGCACAGTGTTTGATCTTCATAAATAGCATCGCAAAAGTTTCAGTCGGTGCTTAAAACAAAACTTTAAATTGATATTTTGTTCGTTTATTTTCCTGTTCTCATTTAAGAACCAACGCACTAAACAAGCACTTTGTAAAACAAGTTTTACACGGAATACAAACAACCTTCAACTGAACAACGGTGGGGGAAGATAGTCAACACCTGCAACTACGCATCTGCAGCATTTTGTTTCACCAGTGTTGCCAGATTGACCATTCTGACTTTATTCACTGAACTAAATTGTCAGAGGTTGTATATAAGAGAAGCCAAGAACAACAGTCAGTTAAATAAAGTTTTGATATTGCTGGATTTGGAGTAAAACTTTACGAAGTGATTAAATAAACTATGTTTAACATTTACATTTATGGCTTTAATTATGACAGATATTTTTAATATTTAATATTCCACATTTCTGACAATATCAATTCTTCACTTTAATTGCATTTAAAATTCTATTTTAAACTTATGTATATCTCCAATCCGTAATTACAGAAACACTTAAGCAAGATTGCATCAAAAATGTAATTATAATCAATATATAGTTTTCCAAGACATTTTCATTATAAATGATAAGTAAAAAAAAATATATATTAATTCCAAAAAAATTAATTTATTTAAAACAAACGTAATTAAAAAAAATAATTGAATCTGCTTTTATATATTTAAAACTTTAAGATAAATGCTTTGTGGTCTCAAAATTTTTCAAAAAGAGGTCCCTTTCTTTGAAATTAAAGTTTAAAAATAGGGACCTAGTGTTATTGCTATATAATTTAGGATATTTTTACAAGAAACCTAAAATTGATTTTTATACTTTACTAGCGGGAGATAGGGGTAACCTCTGTCCACCTAACGTTGAAGCAACCTCTATAGTACAAATTACACATTTTTAAATTGTAAAGCTGTAATTTACAGTTATTATGCTGTACTTTTGTTTTGCCTGAAGGAAAAAGTATAGGAATCAGCAATGAACCTGCATGAGGAGAGTAAACTTCAAAAATTGAGAGTCGTGTTCACTCTTTGAATAAACTCTAACATCAACCTTTCTATCTATAGAAGCGACTTTTGTGGAAATGATAGCAGTTAATTCATTGCATGATGGCTTATTATAAACCCTAGAATGATCTTTAGGGCTTGTATAAAAACATAGACTATATTCTTGATCTTGATATTCATTTTGAATTTCATACAAAATACTGCATTTTTCTGCATATGAATTTGTATTCATAACTGACTTTGAATTTGCAATATATTTAAGTCTCGTTTAACTATTTTTGTACGTTCACGTAAGGCCTCGCTATCAATATAAATGTAGTTATTGTTTTCAAGTATGAGTACAAAAAATATAATTTGTGTATACAATCTAATTTGTTTATTTAATATTAAAATTATTTTTGTGAATTAAGAAGTATAGATTTTAAACATATGAATAATTGAACTATTTTTGTTTCACAAATTACATCATGGGAATTTGTAAGACAATATTTTTAATTGCTAAAAGTATAACACCTTTAGATATGAAAATCTCAAAAACAAATAGATCCAAAATATTACTATAACAAAAAAGTATTTTTAATTTTAAAACACATTTACTGGAGCAGTCAGTGGGGTACACAGACTGCTTGTATTGGGTGGATTATATTTTAAAAAATGCATTGAGACGAAAGCGCCGACTCATAATCTTTAAGTTAATAATTAAAATTCCTACGGTGTATGGGAAGAACTTAAGCCATCAAAACTCACCCTTGTGTAAGCTACTGAGAGCAGCTTCCTTTGCCTTTTCGAATGTAGATATATATACACCGGAAAAATCTAATATAAAGACACCTAAATTTTATAGCTGCGAGACACCTAAGTCTTACAGCAAAATCAAGGAAATTCGATACTTTTCGAAAACAATAAAACGTTCCAATTTATAACTTTACAGCATTGTTTTCTTAGAAATTTTCCAACGAGAGTATTTGAAAACCGAATTTCCATAGCTGTAAAACCTTCCATGTTGGTATTTTTAATGTGCAAATTCTTTTTAGCCTTCTACAAATTCTGAAATACTAAAATACGACTATAGCAGGTAGAAGAAATATAAATCGTGCTATTACAGTGATAGGAAATTCGAAACGTTATGGTCTTCTCAACCCGTAAAATGAAGGAAGAAACATAACCAAAACACTTCCTTGGATTTCTAGATTACACGAAACGAGTTTATATTTATTGGAAACTTTAAATGCATAAAAATAACTATAGATGTATTAGAAAAATCATAACTTTTCAGTTACGGAGGGAACTATAAATTTAAAATGATACATTCTCCATGGCCCTAATCAAAAACTTAAAAAAGAGGCATAATTAAAAAAGTTAGTTCATTCATGAATTTTATTTTAATTTAACTAGAAATCCAGAAATTATTAGCACTTTTATGTTGGAGAAAGAACTGTTTCGCTTAGCAAATTTATTTGTGTGCAAAATGTGTACACCCTTAATTTAATCTGCTTTTATCTTCCAAGAAAATGGGTAAAAATCTGCTATAAATTCACAGAACCTGCCTTATCTGTTGCGTAATGAATGATAGAGGAAAAATAATAAGATTCCTGTTCCTATTTTAGGAAACCTAAATTCATTTTGAGTTTTTTGCTGCTGTTTGCTTCTTAATCTTAGAGCATTAATTTTAAAATTATCGTGCTTACTACTGTTTATGAAACTAAAAAAAATGTGAGTTGTTTTAATAACTTCCATAAAATTTTTGTTTTCTAAACGATTGTAATTTTAAAAAAATATATATTTTTTATTTTAAATTATAATTGATCAAGGATATTCAGCTCTGTATTAAAGTAATACTTTTGTTTAGTTGGCGCATTGTGGGGTGTTATGAGAGCGATCGCAGTGTTTTCCATGAAAGAGCTTGTACAAGTGTATGTGTGTGGTGGTGCAGTGTTTTCCATGCAAGAGCTTGTACAAGTGTATGTGTGTGGGGGGTGCAGTGTTTTCTATGCAAGAGCTTGTGCAAGTGTATGTGAGTAGGGGGGATGCAGTGTTTTCCATGCAAGAACTTGTACAAGTGTATGTGTGTGGGGGTGCAGTGTTTTTCATGCAAGTGCTTGTACAAGTGTAAGTGTGTGGTGGGGGTGGCGTTGACGATGATAGTATTATTTTGTTAACTATATCTGTTCATTAATTGTTTTATTGTACTATCAGTGCTAGTTATACCTCGTACGCCATCTTATCGTTTGGGGAAAAACCAGGAAGGGAAATACGTATACAGCTCTCGTGATCCCCAACCTATATTTCCACCACTGGAGGAAAAAACTTGCTGTGTGATGAAAATATTCATCCAGACAGCCAAATGAGTGAATATGAATTTTACGAGTTGCTTGGAAACTCGGATTCAGATACTGAATTTGAAGGATTTGCTTGGCTTTTTTTCTTATAGAATACAGAGGGACGTTTGCACTTTATGGAAACGATTTTGTAATTTATTTTCTCGTTTGCATTTTGAAATAAAACTTTGACAAATTCAGAATAATCATCTGCTAATAATTTTTATTTGAATGTTAAATAATAGATTTATTTTTAAAATGGCCCCCCAAAGAAGATAGATAGTTGATTGTTACGTATCTGTGCTTTCCGAGGAAAAATATCCGTATCAGCACATTATAAAGTTATGCAAAAAACTCGGTTATAGCATTTCAATCAGAGGTATTTATAATATATTAAATTTGAAAGAGAAAATAAAATCCAGCAGAAAGTAAAAATCATAACTTCCCCTCGAAACTTCATCCTAAGACCTTTCAAACGCAGGAAAGAAAATGAAGTCTCAGATTCTAAAAAAAATCCACCTACTCAAAAATTTATTGCATCTTTGATCTGGAGGATCTGTGATTAAAATCATTCATAAGGATTTTAAATTAAAACAGATGTATGAATCTAAAGTTCATTCCCCCATTTTTAAAACATTTTGCTGAAAGAAAAGCAAGTAGTTGAAAACTACGTAAAAAACATTTAGCTACTGAAAAATGGAAATTTGTGGTAACACTCGATGAGGTATTGGTATATTGAAGTGACTGTAGTAAAAGAAGATCAATTTTCTAATGCTCAATTGACGCTAATGACTGCACGAAATGGCTTCGTTAGTGTACAGAAAAGTTCCTAAAGAGATTTATGTTAGTTAAGATTTTGTTACAATGGCAAATTAATAAAATTAAAAAAGTACGAAGTAAAGCCAAAATTAATTCACTCAACTATCAGCAGAATATTTCAGAACCAATGTTTGAAGAAATTCCAACGTTATATGAAAAAGACATTGATAAAGTTGATCTTCGTTTGGACAAAGCCTTTAGTCACACGTATAAGTCAATTGCGGCTTATTTAGCAAAGAAAGGATTAGAAATACGGACACAATATGTATCTCATTTGATGAAATACATGTTAAATAATCCTTCACTTCTACAATGGACTTCTCTGCTTTCGGTTTATTAAAACGAGCCTTAGGAAAATGGCATCCAAGAATACAGAACGGACTTTGGAAAATGATTCAAGAGGAATTCAGTAAAATTTGCATGACAGTACAAGAAAGGTTTACTTTCAAGGAAACTTCGAGCTAGAGCTAATATCAAGAATCTTGATTGTCAGATAGACTCATATCACCACAAAGGAGATTTGATAGATATTATTTATAGATAAAAAGTAACTGTCAGAATCGTTTCCATAAATTGCGAACGAAGTTCTGTAGAGGTTCCATTCAAATCACCTAAACATTTAAAATATTAAAACTACTTGCGCATGGCTAACAGAAAATGATTATGAAGCCGTTTTTTTAAACTATGTTTTCCCGAGATTAACAGATCCATAAGTAAGCCGATTCCTTTGTTTTCACTTTAAAAGGCTCGGCTTATACATGGAAATACACGGTTGTGTTTTCATTAAAACCAAGCTACACTGATTATGTTTTTAATTTTATATTTATTATGATTCAATTAAAATGAAAAAAAATATGTACTATTTAAAAATTGTTTCTTTTCATTATAATTCTTTCTTTATTCAAATTCTCTGAATATATATATTTTTCTTTTTTTAAAAAAAAAATTCATATTCTTTTAATTACAAAAGGCGTATTTAACCCCCCGAAATGCTCAAAGTTGCCATTCCAAAATCCTCTTCTAAAATCGGCGTAAACTGTTCTTCTTCAGCGTACACAAATGACGTCATCAAAGCAGCAGTGATTTATGTATCCTGACGAACAAATCTCTTACCGTTTCATTAGATTCTGAAGAAAATCGAGTTAAGGCTTAAAATTTTAATCTCTCCTGTGCTAAGTGTTTTATATTTCACCGAACATGTTTATCGCGAAAAATGTTCTCAAGAAGTTTTACAGCCACTTTCATGACTTCGAATAAAAGACTTTCGAATCCGAAAGTTGGGGAATTTCTTCCTCCAGAGAATGTTTTCTCCTTGACATCATCTTTCAGAAATTCCTACTTAGTCATTAAAGATTAAATCAACTGTTGAAAGCCGCAATTTTTGAAATTTTGGAAGCTCCCGTGTTTACCACAGCTTCTTTCAGCATTTCCATTAAAAGTATATAATCTCTAAGGAATAGAATCAGTGGAGAGAGAGTATCATTGTTGGAATTTATTATACCTAAGGCTATCTCTTCGATTATTTCCTAAACATTGTGACACCGAACTTTTAGGATTAGAGCATGCATGAGTTCGGATGATAATGATATTTTGGTTTGCTATGAATACATAAGATGTTTTAAATATTTTCGTAAACTTTCAACAGTGTTACATTTGGTTATATGATATGTAAAAATTATTTAATTTCTGTATAAAGAAAGGTATCCAACTTAAGGAGTAAAACTTTTCATTTCATAACGATTCAAGGTTTGAATTTGTTCAATTGAAATAATGAAGTTTCGCAGAATGTTTCGGTGAATTTCTTATAATTAAGTTATAATTATTCACCTATTGCACTATGTTTAAAAAGTTTTTCAATCTGAAAAAAGGTGAATTTATACCCTTACTGAAAGTACAAATGAAGTTGAAATTTGAACTGAAAATCAGTTCGTTTTCTTTTGATTAAGGTATCCGAACACGTTCGGGGTACTTTTTTAACAAAAGAGGATACTAAAACATTATAAATGCTCTTTTAGGACTCAATACCAATAAATATTACTATTTAACTATAAAAATTTAAAATAAATTACCTGAATTTTACAAAAATCACATTTATAAGTGAAATTTTAGCAATATTTCTGAAAAATTTCAAAGCAGTTAGGGAAAAAAGTAATAAACATATATTAGTAAAAGTATTACTAAAACAAATTAGATGCATCTATCTAGAAAATGTACTAAAATTTTAATTTTTTATTAAAATTTGAAAATTTAGAGCTGTTTGAGTAAACATTATAAGAAATGTTAATTTTTTTTATGAGACCATTATTTAAATAGCAAGACATAACTCAAAAAGTATTCATACAATAAGAAATATTTTAGTACATTCTCTAGAAAATAACATAAGTATCAGGTTCAAAAAGTTTTATAGAAATACATTGTAATATTCTGAGTTATCAGACTCGCCAAGTTAGATTTTGAGCAATTTAAATGCCCACTTCTGGTAGATCAAAAACCCATTTCCGGTTTTTCTAAATTTATAAAATGGATTGTAACTTGGTCTCTAGGTAGTGTAGAAACAAAACAAAGTATGGTTCGTAAAGTCAAAAGACAGCTCTATTCAATAAAATAAAGAACAAAAATATCTGTCTTGACTGAATTTGGTCATTCTCAACGTGTTCGGATAACTTAATCAACATTTTTCGTTTAGCAAAGAGACTGTAACGTTTTGGGATATCTCACGGGTAGCGTGAGACTTAAGAATTTAAAGTATTGGTTTATTACGTATATTCAGTTTGTAATACAAAATATAAAAGGTTTTTAATAATATTAATATCGTTATTTATATTATATTTGCTTTTTATGATGAACTAGGCTTTGTTTCGATTTGTTTCAATAAATAATGTTATTAAACTAATTATTTAGTAAAGTTTTTAGTTTCATTATGTAATTTCAACAACGCTAATGGGCAAGTACTTTTCATAAATACTCCAATCCTAATTCCAGGATTTGGATAATGTAATCCAGAAATCCCGGGATCGAAAATATAACACGGGATTGCGAACTATAGTTTTGAAAATATGTCATTCTTTCTTCATTTTTGTCAAAAAAATTGTATTTAAGAGGTCTCAGGGGTGTTAACTTTTTCTGGAGGGCTGAAGATATAGACAATATTCAAATACATATAACTATTTTAAATTAAAATTAAATAATTAGAATCTCTTACACAATTTTTATAAGGGAATGAGGCTTCAGAAGAGTGTAAAATGTTTAAAATATAATCATAATTTTAAAAAGTATAAGCATATGAACAAAAGAAATATTAATTAAGTTTTACTGCTCTCACGCTATTTTCTAAAAAAATTAGCCTTTGATGCATAAAACTTTAAAGAATTATAAAATGTATCATACATTTTAAGCCCTAGTAAATTAAGAATAAGATGTATTTTGTAATTCAAAAAATTTGAAAAGTATTGAAATTGTTTAAAAAAAATTTTGGAAATATAATTTTTTATTTTTTAAAAAATATAATTTATTATTCTATTTATTTAAATTTACTACGGTGTAATAAGGATACATTTAACTTTATAAATCAACATATTGCTAATAGTTAAAGCTAATACTTTTTTGAAAATAGCATGCGTGCAGTAAAACTTAATTAATATTTCTTATAAGAAAATTTCTTATATTTATATGCTTAAAATTTTTAAAATTATGATTATATTTTAAACATTTTACACTTTTCTGAAGCCTCATTCCTTTATAAATAATGAGTAAAAGATTCAAATTATTTAATTTTAATTTAAAAGAGTTATATGTATTTGAATATTGTTTATATTTTCAGCCCTCCAGAAAAAGTTAACACCAATAAACTTTTCTTGTGAAAATATTCTTACAAATTTTAAAATTACTAAATGTTAAAAAAAAATTTTTTGATACAGTTTCTTATAATAATGGTTCCGAGCGTAGTACCTTAAAAGTGTTGGTATGTGTAGTCCCATTTCTTTTTGACTCCGTTCAAAAGTAATACAATGGTGTTACTTAACCACTTATTAGTTTCTTTTTCGGTCAAATTATGTGAAAAAATAAGTATGTTGTTTATGAACATTTTTAAAAGGAAATCAATTATATAAACTCAAATCAGCAGTTAGAAATATTACAAATATTTAATTTAGAGAATTTTGTTAGTTATTTTCATTGAAAAAAAAAACATATTTTTACTTAAAGTTGGCTTTTCTGAAGAAATAAGCGGACTTAAAAGAACACTTTACAAAAATGTATAGTAGATTTAAAAAGATATTGTACTTACACACACACACACAGTTAATTATTTACTTAAAATTCTATTTTTGTGTGGTAAATTTTTAAAAAAAGGTGGCAAGTGTAGTCCAACTTCGCAATCGAGACAAAAAATATCGTGTTTACTTCCCCCCCCCCCCTTTTTCCAAAATCGTTTCTTTTCGAACAACACACAAAACGTTTCCTTGTTGGTCCCAGTTTTTTTCTTTGGAGGAATCACTTCTAAAAAGTTATTTTCTGTCAATCGTAAGGGACTGGGCGAAATTCCTGGTCGTCCTTTTTTTCTCATTTGCCACCTCATGTCTTTCAATAAGGTGATCTATAATATCAAACCTGAAATTCAAACGAGAAAATTTTCCTCCCAGTTTCTGATATAAAATGAAACTATTCCAATATGAGTTATCTAAAAGATGGAAGGATAATTTTTGTATTATTTCATGCCTCTTTTTTTTGTTATTGGGTAATTTGTGAGATGCTGATTGATTCTATCTCTTCGCAAGAGAAGTCCGATAACAAACTTCCATTATTTCGAGAATCCTTTACAGAAATTTCAGACTCACTATCTGAGTCAATATCAGAATTATTTTCTATTATGAGCCTCTCATAATCACTCATTTTTCTTCTATTTTAAGTTCGAAATTGAAAAGAAATAGTGTTCGTAGCTTGCAGTACACTGATCTAGTAAAAACAATCCTCGTTTTATCTAGTGTAAAAGAATGCAGTAAAACCTAACTGTGAACCAGTTTGGCATTTTTTTGTAATCCTAACTTTATTCGACTATTAGAGACATCTGTTAGAAACATAGCACACCGTACGAGCAAAAAATACAGGCCTGAGCGCTGCTGGAGCAAATCAGCTTAAGGGCCATTTCAAGTGCCCCAGTGGCGTTCGGGCAAAACTGGGAAGTGGTTAATTACATATGCCGAAAAAATAAAATTATAATAATTTAAGGTATTTCATTCCATTATATAAGGAAAATCTACTTATTTACTAGACATAAAGGAAGAAAAGAGAGAGAGAGATGAT
>BMAO01015049.1:0-83055 GCA_019973975.1 Trichonephila clavata
CTTGTGCTGCCTGTACTTAACAAGTGCGAAACTGGCCTTAGCGAATGGGTTCAAATGTTATTCTAATTTACAGGCATGTATTTCTCTCCGGGAATCATTACATTTGCATAAACGTTCGCTTTAAAGCATTTCTAGACATCTACTGCGTATTAAATAACAGTGTTCAAGCAAAGCTTTAATTGTAATCTAATTAATTATCTCATCTAATTAGTTCTTTAAAATAATTAAAAATTTGTAAAATGCTATATTTACTTAAAATTTAATAATAACGTCTGAATCTCACTTTAGGAAATTTAAGTATGCTTTAAGTGCTTTATAATTTGAATTTTAAATTTTCTAAATAATTTTTAAAGAAATTTTTTTTTTATATGTAACATCTTTACTCTCGGTTGCTGAATATTTGTGGGAGTGATTTCGTGAAAAGGGACGGAAATGCGTAACATGAAGTCGGGGGAAGCGCGCGCTGTTTGATTTGACCAATTCAGCCCCTTGGGGGTGTCTCTTCGCTAGCCTCGCCGCGGGGTCCAACTGTAGTAGCAATTAAGACGCCCGCCTACCGCACATACCAGCAAGTCTTATTAGACTTCATCTAGAAGTGCTTGCATTTTCATACTTTGAGGTTAATTCCTGTCGCTGTCAATATAATATTTTTAATTGTGATTAAAAAAGATTTCTCGATTAAAAAAAACTAACTAATTAAGTAAACGGCTATTTTTGATTTTCTCTAAGGTTGCGTGGCACGGACACATAACATTTCGTGGGCTGAGCGGACACTTTGAAACTCATCGTGGTTTGAGCGGACACATTTTCCCCGCATCTTAGAACAGATTCTATTACCGAATTACAAGGATAAATACATTTTTGCCAATCAAATTTAATTACTTGTATTAAATTGTTAAGATGTTATAGTGCGAATACATTTTAAACATATCGAAATGTAATAGAAATAAAAACTTTCAGAGAAATATTTAAAAATTAATAGTAAGTAACAATATAATGAAAGGCATGAACGAATTTCAGGAATTTTGTGGAAAACTGTATTTTTGAGTCAAATAAATATCAGAACAGGTGCAATAGCCATACAATTAATTAGTTTCATGAAAGGAAGTAAAAATAAATACTAGAAGTAAAATACGCAAGATGCAAGGTTAGTTAGTATTTATTTACTTGTATTTATTTTTCTTTTATCTACTTGCATCTTGAGTATTTTACTTCTAGTATTTATTTTTACTTCCTTTCATGAAACTAATTAATTGTATGGCTATTGCATCTGTTCTAATATTTACTTGACTCTAAAATACAGTTTTCTATAAAAATGCCTGAAATTCGTTCATACCTTTCATTATATCGTTACTTACTATTAATTTTTAAATATTTCTCTGAAAGTTTTTATTTCTATTACATTTCGCTATGTTTAAAATGTATTCGCACCATAACATCTTAACAATTTAATACAAGTAATTAAATTTGATTGGCAAAAATGTATTTATCCTTGTAATTCGGTAATCGAATCTGTTCTAAGATGGGGGGGGGGGAATGTGTCCGCTCAAACCACGATGAGTTTCAAAGTGTCCGCTCAGACCACGAAATGTTATGTTTCCGCTCCTGCCACACACACACACGCCACCTTCTCTAATATTTCTAATTTTTAAGCATGCGCTTGACGGTGTCTCTTCGCTACCCTCGTCTGGGGGTCCAACTGTAGTAGCAATTAAGACGCCCGCCTACCCCACATACCAGCAAGTCTTGTCATTTTGGTGGTCGCATACATTTCTCCGAATCAAACAGTTAAAAAAATTAAAGATTTCCTGCATTTTGTACTTTTACCGTATACCGAAGGTGGTTCTGCTCTTTTAAAAAAAACTATCACTAGCTTCCCATGATTTTGAGAGGTGATTTTAACGTTAACTTCAGGTTTGCCAGAAGCTGAGCCGCTTATAGCTTTTCTGAAAGATGAACTCAAGCTCGAAATGAACACTAATCGAAATGTTTCGACAACTAACAGTGGTACTGTTATTGACGCCCTTTTTCGACGATTTTTAAATACTTTGAAATCACAAGTATATGTGTCATACTTTAGTTTTCATAAATCTATTGTCTTCGCTCTTCCCAAAATTGAACAATAATAAATATTTTTGATCAAAAAACTGCATTACTCCTTGTGTTAATTAAATAAAATTTTCATTAAAGATATAAATATTCGATAGAAAATTATTTCCAGTGATAACTGATTCATTTCTTTCAGGACTAAAGTCACTATTGCGTATTTACCATGATAACAAGTCAGATGTTACACATCATATGCAACTACTGTAAGACTCGTTTTTTTTTTTTTTTTTTTTTTTTTTTTTACAAATAAATTTAATTTCTTTTCAGTCACAAATTGCTAACGTATGACCATAGACTGAAAAAATTAAAAAGAAACAACGCTTGAAAGGGTTAGTTTTTATATAATTAATTTTATAACATATAAATGGGGCCGTGGGTAGCCTAGTAGCTAGAGCATCGGACTCCAGACCCGAGGGCCTGGGCTGGATGCCCGATGCCACTAAATATCACCGAATATAGACGTAGTACGTGCTCGTTAAATCAGGTTTCCGAAAGTCTTGTGGGTGGTCGCAGCAGAAACCACAAGTGCAGGGGGCTGGAGAATATTTCCCTCCCCTTCAGTTCCATGCCAAAATTGTGGAAGTGGAAATAGGTGGTGTCGCCATCTATAAATCCAACCTATCTCACAGGCAATGGCAACTTTCATTTCTTTCCTGCGGGAAGGACACGACGACAACAACAACATAACATATAAATATAAACAAAACTGATAGAAACTAAAAAGTTCCTTGTAAAGAAAGGATGTCAAACTCAAAGGCTGACTTGGTCCAAATAAACAAGGTTTAACTTAAGGTGGGCCGTGAAGAAAATCAAAATTTATAGGAACTTAGCTTTATTTCGAATAATATATTGTAATAAACATATATAAAAGAACAAGAAAAATTTAATATGTACATCCTAACACTTGACATCTCTTCATTACTTCTATCTTTCCTAATTTGGGAGAAATTTTGATATTTTATTATATATTATTGTGTGCCAATATAAAGACCGGGCCGAAAAAATGCTCATTGTGGGCCACATATGGCCGTAGGCTGCAAGTTTGACACCCCTGCTATTAAGTTTAATTTCTTAGTTGATTTTTATATCATATATATTAATACTTAGTTAAATCCATTGTAGAAATTCCGGAATTGATGTTAGAACTTTTTTATACTTTTATATTAATACAAATACGAACAAAAACATTTCCATAAAATCATAAAAATAGCAAGTTTTAAGGAAGGAAAATAGGCTTTTTTTAAAAAACATATTCTACATCACGTGACGCCTTAAATATAATTGCATCGTAAATCTATTTAATATAAAAAGGAAACGTGAAAAGAAATTCGAAATTAAGTATTTTATATTACAAATTTCTTCTGTGCGATTTTTTTGATAACAATATATCATATACGTAATATAAAATTTACAAGAATATACGCTATACCAGTCCATAATAGAAGAATAAAACACACAAAAATTAAATAATATATTTAGTTAATTCCGTCAATTGATGTTTACAAACTTCTTTAAAAAATCGAAAAGAAAACTACCTATTGGTTTTGTGCAATAATTGCTTTTCTTTTTGTTTGTAAAAAATAATTTTTTTTTATTATTTGCAAACAAAATGAAAATAAGATAGCTCGTGATAATTACAGTGTGCAAAATAGTTCATTTTATGTTGTATACATGTTCAGTTCAAATAAAATTATTTTCCACAGAGTTCATTTCATGGAATCCGAAGTAAAGTGAAATATAACTTATTGATGGTGTGTGAATAAAAGCTATAAATATTATTCAAACTCTTTGAATTTGACCTTTTTATTTTGTCAGATCATAAAAGATAATCGTGTTCTTATTATGCTATTTAAAAACTCACACTTCATATGTTTTATAACTATAACAATAATTATTATTAAAATTGTTCTGAAAAACTTCTGACCAAATATTTTCTACATCAAAAGTAGTTTCCTAGATTAAATAGAAAAAATTATGCAAGTACTTTAATTATCTTTCTTTGGAAACTTGTTACTCACAAATAAATTCCTTTTTCAGAATATCTAATCAAACATTATTTTCAGAAGGTTGTTATTTGCTATATATTTTGCTTATTTTGCCAATATTTATGCTACGTATTTTTAAAAATTAGAAAAATGCTGATTTATAAGTTTCTAAGTCGATATTTTTCCGATAAATGAATTTTATATTTAGGATTTTATCATAGTTTTTATTGATATTTCAAATTTTCCAGAATTCTCTCATATTCTGCATAATGCTAAACATAATTGAAATTTCTAAAAATAAAATGAATATTTTAAGAAAGCAAATTAAGTAAAAAAAAGACAAGTTTACTTTTCTCAATAAAATATAAATATACATACTATAACATTATGGATCATTTTTTTTAAAAATGTCATAACAAAAAATGCAATTTTTTAAAAATGTTAATTGAAATTTTGTATATATATGCGTCTCTTGTTCAATCAAGCAAATTTGCATATTTTCAAGAAATTATAAATTTTATTTAAGTACTTTTGAACTAGAAAATGACTGTATCTATCAAGATAGTCCCCTAAATTTGTGTAACATTCGCAAACACTTCAATTTTGTTTTTTTAAATTATAAGACTTCTAACTTCTCTGTTAATACACAAAAGAATTTTTGCATTGAAATTAAGCTTAATTTTGAAAGGAAAAAAATAACATAAAATGTTTCATGATAAATGTATTATCTGACGTGTAAATTCTGTTTCAGGGAACCTATATACTTGTAAGAAAATGAAACACTGCATAATTTGTAAAAAAGGTGTTATTTGTTTATTGTGTTTATTTATGTTTTTTAGTTTCACTGATCTTGTTTTCATCAAAAAATATTTTAGAGAATAGCAAAATAAAGAAGAAAAAAACCCACAAATTAAGTAATCTAAATCATCTAAGCTACTTATTTTAATATTTTTATAGCACCACTTTTTACTTTTGATTATTTGGTCATTTTATTTTACTTTTTAACATCCATTTTTGCACATTTTATTAAAATTTTTCGTTTACGTAATGTATTTATAACTAAAGTTAGCTTTGACTTAACAAATATTTTTTTCACCAATAACTAATTAATCGATAAAAAAATTAACATGTACTTGTATTTTTTTTATTGTTTCAATTGAGCTTTTATCTCAAAATTCCCTTTATCCCTACAATGATGAGATTCAACTTGTTTACTTGGATCCATTGAACCATAATATAATTATTTCCCCTAGAGCTCAGAGAAATATGGTTAAAATGATATTTGTAATCAGGGGTTTCTCTAAAGTAATTTTAGATTTGCAAATACTTAAAACAGCTCTTTTTTGAAGCAAAGAGCTCATTGTTAAAATTAATTGAATCTTACTACTGTATCCATCAATTTAAAATAAAATATCTTGACATTTCATTTGGAGGTGTTTTGTATAAAAGAATCAGAAAATCATACAATATTTACAAAAGTTGTCATATGATTTTAAATCATACCTGATTATAAATAAAATGAACACATTTTACATTTGAATTATATGTTTTCATTTGCCATTTATTTGTTACCATATTTTTGTTCAAGAATCATCAAACTCATGTCATTATTTAAAATCGAAATCACATACACACACTCATATATATATATATATATACTCTATTGCAAAATAACGAAATTCCCTTAGAAAACAGAAAGTAATCCGATCATCCCGAAATTTCTCAAGCAAATTCGTTTACACAAGTACACAAATAAATCAATTTTCAAGGTTAATGAATGGGTGTGAATATCGGTCATGCCACGCCTTTCTACAGTGTAACTAGCTGATTTACTGTTTGTTAACATCACACTTTGTAGAAACACGATGCATATTGTCGATAGATCTCGTAATTTTGAACGCCGGTCAAATGATGACGACGACTCCTAAGCTCGTATGACAATCTCCTAACTTCCACTCCACGCTAATGTGAGGACTAGCTTCGATAGATTTAACATGCATGAATCCATTTACACAGAAAGTCTTCAGTGGTACCAGGACTCGAAGCTTCTATTCGAAGGAAATAACACTGAGCCTCTAGTATTGTTCATAACATATAACAAGAGTCCATAGATTATCTCCTCTTGTTGTCGACGCAAAAGTTCACTGTAGAGACAATCCTCAATGTCGTTGCGAGGTTGTCGAAGACTTTATAGCCAAATGGACGCCTGTAAATGGGGTCTCATAGTTGGATTGATTTTGTAGTCAAATAGTCATACCGAACAATAGGCCGCCATATGCACCGTACGGACATGACTGTGGAAAAGGTGCTCGAAGCAATGTTTGAGGCAAGGAACTCATCCGCAGAACGAAGAATTCACGATCTGAAAGGCCAAAGAGCATAAATGCAAGGCAAGATCAAATGATTATGTAAAAAGTCTGAATTGTCACAGCGACTTTATTGTCCTCTATCCGTAGTATACTATGGCTTCTTCCATATCATCCATAGTACCTTCCACAGTCTCACGGCATTCGGCTGTCATGGGAATAAGCTCACAATGGCCTTTAAGTCGATTGTCTTTGACCCCTCAATATCGGCAGAGTCGTCTGTAGTGATGTTTTAACCAATTATCATAGCTTCAACACGCTGGCATCGCCTTAATAATCATATTTAATAATTATTAAATAAATCCAGCTTCAGTCCTGGAGCAGATGAATATCGGATCCGTTTGTGGACGGGCAAGAGCAAATGGATCCAATCAATATTTGTTTCACAGAGGCATACAGTCCTTATCCATGGTTATATTATGTGGAGTACTATCTTTTACTCCAGGAAGTCACATCTAGAGTCATCCTGCGCGTAACTTTAACAGCTCAATGATATACAGGTGATATCCCCCCCCCCCAATCGCTTGTATTATCCTTTACCTCACGTAATCCAGGATCTTTTTTTAATATTATACCAGGTTCCGTGTTACTCGCATATTCTGAATTCCTCCGTGTTGTTGATAAACTTCCTTGGCTAGACAGTTCACCAAAATGTTTGACCGAGATGCCACGATTAAATTTAGAACCTTCATCACTCTTTTCATCAAAGTATACAAACATGCATTGCCATCAGGTGATTTTACACGAATTATTGGCTTTAACGTTCAATGTGCAATTGCAAATCAATGATCAGTCCAACAGCTTCGAATTTATATAATTATGTCATTATCTATATATGAACTTAACATATGCTTAATTTCAATAAATACAGTCCCTTTCTACATGGTATTTCGTTTTTTTTCTCTTTAAAGAATGCTTACATATTTCTATACACTTTAAAAAAATAGCATATGATAAATGATTATTGAACTGGGCTTATTCTTCTCTTTAACAAGAAAATTATATAAGTAATTCTCTACTTAAGTTAAATTTAATATAAAACATAAAGATGACTTTTCTCGGTCATTGTAAAAAAAAGAAAGATCATTTTGTGCCAACTTATTTTTTTCATTCATGTTTAATGATCAATTTAGGAAACAGTTTTACATATTAAAAATGTTTATTAAAACAGAAATACCTGTTTTGCTGCATCTTCAATAATTAGATCATTGATATATATATTAAAGAAAATGTCACAACTACAAATTACTTTTTTTTATTTAAACTCTTCATAAAAACTCAGTCCTCTTTCACCAACATATATCCAAACTATCAACAAAATTTCACTCTCAAAAGTACTACAATATAAGAAGAAAGTTTACATACTTTTGCTCAATAATCGGATACATTTTTCAAAGAATTTTTGTTTTTCAAAACATACTTGGTAACTTATTCACAGATTACATAATTTATCACAGAGTTTCATTATACAACACACAACATTTACTAAATAAATAAAAATTACACACATGCATTTTCACAACAGTTCTAAATACATCGAAAATCCAAACAAAATTACACATTTAAAAAGAAAAACTCAAGCAACAGAACCTTTGTAAATAAACAATAGTTTTTGAGCAATAAAAGAAAATGATTACCTGTATAACCTAGAGATATTTTATTTTTGAATTCAAAACACGCCTAAGAAGCTTAATTTTTTTTTTTTTTAATTTGAAACTTACAAAAAATACATAGGTATTGTATCATTTATTTTACATAACCATCAATTAAGAAAATTTTAGAAAGAAATTTTCAAATTATATCGAACTGTATTTGTTGATAGCTACTTATAGTACTATAAGCTAAAATATCCTAAAGAAATGTATTTCCAGTACTATAATGAAGTATCTCCACTTTAAAGATATATGTCTTGTTTCAGAAAAGTGTAAAGTTTTTTATCAAGACTTCGATGAAACAAACATCATAATAAGATTTAAAAAAAGTATCTAATAATAATACTCTTTTGCTACTCGTATCAAACATATTAAATGCATATTCATACATTTTAATATATTTAGCAAACAAAAATGTGTTAACATACGCACAATATCCAGGTTAAAAAGGTAGAAAAAGATTTTTTTAATAATCCATCAGTATTTAATCTACAGTTTCACATGCTGCATCATATGATTCTTTCATTCTCATTTCTATATATACACGTATAATACACATACATTCATGTATTATTTTTCCTCGCAGTGATTTACTATTTTATTGCTTCACGATTTCTACCTCAGAGTTATCTAAAGAGTAGTCTAAATGTGACACTTGATTTATAATCGAGCACAAGAAACAAAAATCAACGACTTTAATAGGCATTTTTATATATAATTCAACATTTATTTAAAAAAAATAAACTAATAATTTATATACACGATGAGAAGATATATTCAAGAAAGAAATTCTAAATATTCGGCTAACAGTAACACTTTTAAGAGTAACAAAGACTGAAGAATGCCAAAGACTTTTGTTAAGCAAAATGTTTTATTTGAAGTTGATTGAATGAAAATTAAAATTAATATACACGGAAGATTCGAGTTGACTACGGGTAACATAATTCATACTAATATTACTTTTCATACATTTTAAAAGCAACATATTATTTTTTAATACTTAGAGAGATATTATAAGGTATACTTCTTACTTAACTTAAAAGTTATAAATCAAACTATATACATCATAACTATTAAAATTTGAACAAAGCCATATCTTGTAGAAGCATTTCCCAGTAGCAGGCCAATAAGTATATTTTAAAAGACATAATGTTATCCCAGTATCACTACTTTATATGTATAATAAAACAAAATTTGCATATAATTTTAATTACAAAACAAACAGGAAATTTCTTATAGTATTAATACATTAACAACTTATTTTCGATGAAGTTACAGAAACTAAAAGGCAAAAGTTATTGATAATAAATGGTTTTCTTTTCTTTCTTTGGAAATTAAAAGAATTCAAAAACCATTAATTAAATTTTCACGAAAATTTTCTGTCACAAAGGAGAAAAAAAATTCGAAACGAGTATGATTACATATTTCCGAAAATATTAGGTGGGTTCAATTCAGGACGGATGAATCGATCTTGTTTGATAATTACACTTCTTTAATATAGCAAATAACAAACTCGTACTTAATAATGTACTGTAAAATTGTTATCTACACACATTTGTACTTCGTACGAAAATTTTTCTACTAAGTATATAATTAATACCTCTTCATATAAAGAATAATGATGCATAGAGAAAAATGTAAACATAAATGTTTTCCAATAATTTATGTATTTTATGTATAATGTAATATTATATATATCCTAAATTTTCCTTTTTCATTTCAGAAAATATGTATGTCATTCAAACGAATACTGAGACAAACTATGATATTTACATTAAATTAGATATAAAAGAGAAATACAATATATGGGAAATAATTAAACCATTTCATATTTCCCAAGTTTCTTGCTGAATTTATTTATGCCTACATACTTAATATATCATAATTTAAGACAAATATCCCTCTCTCTGAAATGCAGATTTAATATATAATTCAGAAAGTTTTATGTATATATATATGTATATATATATATATATATATATATATAAGATTCTGAGTACCATGTGTGGGTAATTGTGCCAGTGCGTTTGTGTGTACCATTATTAGATGCATGGTGAATAAATTGCGAATTAAACTATAAACAAACTATTCATTAACTCTCAAAATCATTCATCTATTTAATACCTCAGAATTAGCATAACATAAAATAAAAAATAAAAAAGATATTAGAGTTTAAATCTAAATAAACTGATGGACAAGCTCAATTAATAACATTTTTTAAAGCTATAGTTCCATTTCTTTTACAAAAAAAAATTAATAATCAAATTTTCAAAAATTGTTAATGCAAAAATGCTTTGAACATTAAAACGAAACTTAACATGAAAAAAGAGTATTTATCAACAATGTTTTATAAATATGAAAATATACGTACGAAAAAAAATAGTTTAAATTTCACTGTACTTAAATTAAACCTTTAACATTTAAGAAAATACAAACGAGTATGTCATGGAGAATATATCACTTATGAAAAAGTAAATTCAAATGTCCTAAATGTATTGCAGAATTAATTTATATGCAATGCAATAATAGAAGAATTATTGTTACATAAGAAAAAGAGACAAATCCAGAATATCATTAAATATTTATTACATAAATACTCAAATGACTATTTCGGGATTTCCTAATCAGCAAATATTTGCCTTTATATTAAGTATTTAAAAAGGATCGAGATTTTATAACTAAAATATAGTTTCAAAAGTATACGCGTTCTAAAAGTTGATAAGCTTACGCACATTTACAATTTTTTAAATCGTCACATTTTACATAATTTTTTATTTATCAAGAATCTGAAAATTTACGTCAGTAGCATATGCAATACTAGGAGATTGATATTCGAAATGAACTTTCTAATTTTGAATTCAGCTCTTTCCATATTAAGTTTTGAAAGCATCAGCAATTTAGACGTATATAAATGAGTATTATAAAAACATAAAAAATGAATATTTTACATCTACGTGAAATTTATCTTTTTTAAATTGCTATCAAAAAGAACTCTTCTAAAATCAGAAGAAAAAGTAAAAAATATAAAACAATAAGCCCCAATGCACCTTAAATGATATATTTTTGAGAGATTTTATGCATTATGATAGAGTATTTGATGATCACAAATTTTATTTGATTTGGCTTAACTTTACATATGTAACATAGTTTTATACTCTAACTGTAGAGTTGAGAGGCTTGGGTTGTTCCTTCTTAGTCAAATGTTAAAACTGCTTAAAAAAAATAACTAGGTGAAATTTTGTCTCTAACTTATCGTCCAGTATTAGTTCATAAAAAAAGCAAAATACTCAGCAATTTAAAATGTGATTCATATTATTTTATAGTAACACATAATGATCAATATTTACGAAAAGAATTAATTTGCTATTGTATTAGAATATATCAGTAATTTTATAATGCTTATTATAAAAATTAAAAAAAACATTAAATAAAGGTTCTCACTGAAGAATTTAATTATTAAAATAGAAAATGCAAGACATTTTATGAAAGAAAAAATGTTTTGTGAAGGGCAGGATTTAAAGAAAGGAGCGAATACTCATAAACAAAATCATTTCTAAATGTGTTTTCAGACTGCCTTTTCTGATCCAAATATAGAATTTTCAAGCCTATTTTTAAGAAACGGAAGAAAACATTTATTTATGTAACTTAAAAGTTTAAAAAATTATGGATAATCGCGGTAAAAAAACATAATTTAATCGGTATGTGTTCTGATGTTATTACGAATTAACATACATTAATCGGTAATACATAAATAGAATTAAGGAAACATAATTTTATCACTATTCGGTTCATCCTTTAAAAAAAACATACGTTTTCTTGGATTAAAATCAATATGCATGCACTGAAAGTTTTAAAATTCGAAGAGCAAAACTTATTAAATATTCTAAATGAGTGATGCAATTGATTACGTATGTATAATTCATATATACATTCACATAAAACTTCATTTTTATCTTTAACGTACATTTGAATTTTGCTTGCTTAAAGAATCATAACATACTAACAGAAAAAAGAAATTCTATGAGCGAACTAAATTCAGGAGTAAATTACTCGTTCAGAATATTAAGAAGCGTAACTCAACTATAATACAAAACGAAATTTTTTTGGAGTTTGTGAATTGAAAAAAAAGTTTTACAAATGTGTTTCGTAAAAAGTATGTAAATGTAAGCAACCAAAGCTTTAAAAAAATAAAAGAGCATTCTGATACAAAGTATTTCTGAATTTTGCATCATTATCTTGTTCTTGAACAAGATATTGATATCTTGAATTATCAGTGATAGGGAAGAAGTCTAGAATATAAATTGTTCATAATACTCCAAGATATTCTATGCAGTGTGTAGGAAACTCATATTCGCTTCTTCACATATATTATTCTATAGTAACTTGATAACCCATAAATATATTATTCACTTTCCTATTATCTATATTTCTATTTTTTATACCGAAGCCGCAAGAACCTTTCCGTGAAGAAAAATTGATGATTTCATTGAAACATTTTGACAAAACTGCTAAATGTGAGGGAGGATTATACCTAAAATTATTTTTTTAATATTAATTTTTATTCAAACCATTCGTTATATATAGTTCCAAGCAAAAGGGAATTTCTTTTTTAATATATTAAGTCTTGAAACGCGGATAAACACATAAATAAACACTAATATAATAAATTATAATTATACTAGGACTGGCAAAACTGAGAAGTTTGAAAAATTTTAATACTTATACGATAAAAAAGTAACCCAAATGAAAAATTTTCTAGATTTTGGCAAAATAATGATCATTAGATATTGAAACGATTTTGAATTTTATATAATCCTCAATTAACAATTATGTTTGATGTGATTTTCAAAATAACTTTTGAAATTACTCTTAAATTTAAGAGAAATGTATCTATAATATCCTCAAGTGTATAAATATCGACCAGTAGTTTATATGCAAGAAATATATAAATTTTCATTAGTTGTTATAAAATGTATCAAATATTAAGTATATTAAGCATCCTTTAAATTATTGAAATGATGATGAATGAGTGCGACACAAAGCGAATGAGTATTATATTTCGTTTGCAATTTGGTCGTTTATACATTTATGATATTTATTAAATATTATGCGTTTCCATATTTATTTATTTTTTTCAATCTGCTGTGTTATTGACTCTTCAAAAATGATAACGTACTATAAAATTCGTGAGTGAAAACAATGCAACTCTGTATAAATCTTCTGAGAAAAAGTCAACCAATTTACATAAACTAAAAACCTTTTATCCTTAATCAAATAAATAAATAAAAATAATAATCACAAAAATACAAATCATTGTTAAAATTAGTTCTTCAAGCTATAACAACATTTTCAAATGTTAAACTTTCCTCCAATTTTTTTAAAAATAAAATGAAAGTGAAAACACCCAAGAAGACTATATATATATATATATTCCAAAATGGAATAATGTAATCAATGGTAAATCAATTAAACCTCTTCAAAGACTTATTTAAAAAATAACCATTACATCTAGGTACTAGACATAAAAAGTCCCTAAAATTGTTAGTTCTAATTTATATAACAAATATGAAATTTTCAAGATCAAAGTTACTTATTAAAGTAACTATATAAGTGTTACATCAAGATTCTTTTTAAATATATTTTAGAACACTGTTAAAAGTCATATAGAATATTTTTTGAAACATCCGTTTTAAATGTTTATTAGTGAAAAATTAAATATAACTTAAATTAAATTTATTTATAAACTTATGAATGCACTTAAATGCTACAATAAAAGTATTGAAATCGTAAATTTCCACGTGAAGATAATATTTAATTTCCCTGAGCAAAATCGGAACTTAATTCCCTACATTTAGTGAATAATGTTTAAATTCAGGAAAATTATAGTCCAATATTTGACTAGAATGTAATAAAACAATTTAAAATGTAAGTTCTTACTAAAAAAATATTGATTAAAATCAGAGCTTTGATTTTTTGAAAATAAATAAATAAATAAGCCAAAATTATTTTATGATTATGTTATTTTGTTTATGTAAAGCTAATAGAGAATTTATTTCTAGAAAAAATTCACAAATGTTTCTTAATAATTCGGATAGCTGTTGAAATGTGTTTTTGTATTAGGTTTCAATTTTTCTGTTAAATTAACATATATGAATGGGAAAAAAAATGAAAATTGCCCTCATAAATTATATAGAAGTATTGGATATTAAAAAGATTACAGAGTATCCACAGCTCTTGATCATGAAAAATCTGAAGCATTTTCAAGAAAATATATCTTTTAATCATGCCTATTGTTTTATCTTACAAGATTAAAAATTATATCGCAATAAAATAACTTAACTTCATTAAGAAGGAAGTCATGATATTGATAAAATAATTCAGATATGCTTAAGACATTTATTTTGATTCAGATTATTTAAAGTATCTTTAAAATCAATGTTTCGTGTTTCACGCTAAGAATGCTACCATGCTTGCAATGCTTAACTTTCTGCACATGGTGAGTAATTAAAAAAAGCATCATATAGTAATTTTAATTTCCTTACCAAAAAAGCAAGGAATTGCATCATCTCTGATTTTGTATTTAATATGGTTTTAAAAAATAATTTGATGGTATTGCATAAATAAAACTACAATAGTTTTCCTTGTTTCTCATTCAAAAGGAAGAAAAGAGAAAATATATATAAGACTAAATTCAATATTTAATGATACTTAAAATTGTCTTGCAATATGGTGTTGATATTCTTGATAAATTAGGGAACATATGGAACACGAAATTCATTTTTTTAATCAAACACATTTTCTTTCTAAGCATTCCATGGTTACATGAATTTGAGCACATTAGTTAAATTTTTTTTCCGAAAAAATATTAATAAATAAACTTGACTGATATCCTCACAGAAGTAACTCTTTATTTCGAAAAGTCCCATTCATGTTTTTTTTCTGAATGGTCACTTATCATATTTATTATTTTAACAGAAACCATCATGTCAAAGTTAATTTAAACGCCACAGAAGAGAGTTTACAATATTAATACTGTAACAATTGTCACTTTGTCAGAGTAAAATCTCTCTTAAGCACTTATCCGTAATTTCGCATATAAAAGTATCAGAAACAAATATGAAATAGCAATATCATTTAATATTACATATTCCAGAAATTCATGTTTTCTCTTCTTGAATTTCTCTACTAGTAATCACTATAAAATTGATATTTTGAGTATTTTATAAAAAATTTAGTTTTCTAAAGTTTGTTTTAAGCAATGAAAAACATTGAACAGTCAAATTTTTTCATTATACACATCCAAGCACCTTAAGACTTTCACCTCAGGCAATTTCTAAACGTTGTGTATAATAGAATAACTAGGGTAAAAATCAAGCATAAGTACAAAAATGGAAAGTCACATAAAAATAACATAAATAAGAAACAACACATAACATATATTATCATATGAGCAAAATGGTTTTAAAGGAAGTAAGCAGATATGATTCATTTTAAAAACACACAAATATATTAAACTTAATCATGAAAACATTGTACTGAAGCGGTTGAGTATTTATACACTTTTGTTATTTCAAGACACAAAGTAATCTTAAAATTTTATATGTGCATAGATCTTTTCTTAAATTAAGTACTTTTTAGACTATGTTTAATACTGAGTAACACATCAAGTTATAAAGATATATCTTAAATACAGAGTCACTGATATAGAGATAGTATAAGTATCATAGAGTATTTATAATCACAACTAAGATTTGAGTATCCAAAAAAGCATTTCAAGTAGCTTAAAATGGCATAAAAGTATGCAATAAAAAAAATCTTATACATAACATACATAAAAAAATATTTAAATGTGAAAAAATTCCTAAAGAATATTAATCAATAGATGCATGACAGATTATATATGTATAGATGTAAGTACACAAGAACACAATTCAGAATTTCTCATCTTGAACATTACATTCTTTATAAAATTATGACAGCAAGTGCAATATGAATAATAAATTCTTTTTGTCAATGTGACATTAACATCAATTTACAGAATTTTCCCTTTTCATCCATTAATTTCAACAACGAAACTTTAACATGTTTTTAAACTTTTATACACCAAATTAACTGAAAAAATTACTACATTCATATCCAAATTAAAAAATAAATAACATTTGTTTTGTTTTCAAAAATATGTGTCCCTGTAATGAAAATTACTGTATGGCGTTCTTTAAACATTTGGCGTTAAATAAACTAAATTTTTACAGTCACTATTACCAAATTAGTTTTTCTCGCGTTTTAAGAGTATGAAGAGTCTATTAGAATGCACTTATTTTTTTTATATAAAAGTACAATGGGAAGCATAGAAAGAACAAAAATGCAAAAGACTCCAGTAGAAATAACAAAATTCAATTGCACAGAATCTCTTTCTGAAAGAATTTTAAAAAATTAACACTAGACTTTTCAACTTTTTCACAGGATACAAATTTTAATATTCCTTGGCACCAACTGTTGTATGACTAAAATTTAGTTAAGATCTTTTAGGAAACATTTCAAGATGTGTAATAAAAATCAGTTTTTAAATTCATTCATTTTAAAAATTTTAAATGCAATAACAAAGGGAACTTTTTTTTTCTCCATAAAATATGGCACATGACAGAGCATCTCAAACGCCCAAGAATAATCCTATATAAAGATAAATTATACAAATTTAAAATTTACATAATTTTTTATAGTTGGAGAAAATAAATTAGTAATAAAATTTGCAAAAGAAAATGAAAAAAATTAGACTTGCTATTTCTCAGATCAGTGCCAGCAACTGAAGGGAAATTGAGCTTTTCTTGCTTAACTACTTTCAAAACAAATATTTTGTACAAATTATTTGATATGAAAAAGATATATAAATTTTTAAAAGAGAATTGCATGTATATAAAATGTTAATATATACTCAAAATCCTTGATTCCCTTGAGAGCCACAATTTAAAAATTAAAAAGAAGATTGCTATATTAAAAATACTATTTTTCGACCTGATATGTTGCTCTCCTATTATATATATAATCAAAATGAAAACGGATGAGAGGTAAATCAATTTTGTTTTGAATTACTATGAATAATTATGAAGCTGCTACTTCCTCATAATTGTGACACTATATTTGTAACATTGACTAACAAATAACAAGACAAACTCATTTAAATAACAAAAAATGACACTTTAAACACTATACATGATTAACGCTGCGAATGATGAATCATCCTTATAAAAGTAGTACAAAGTAATAATAAAACTTCTAAGGTTGTAACGAACAGTGATAATTACAAAATATATAGTCTATATACAACTAATCATTCTCATACACATACACTCCTACTAAGTCAAAGCACCTGTCATCTAATGGCAAAAATGAATTATGCATCAAGTAGAGGTTATAGGCACTCCACAATGAGCTGATTCGTCATATATACAAAATCGTGTGTTGCATGCTCCAAAATGCATCAAATGCCAGCCAAGCTCCATAAATTATAGCACCATAGCTTAAGAGCCTTCAAAAAAGTCATGTTATGGGTAACTTTATTTATCTTTAAAGTATACCAAACTTCAATTGAGTATTTCAAGAGCCATCCAAGTAGTTTGAAAAAGTTAGTGCTATGAATAGATAATATGAAAAATTTTGTTGGCAGTATGATTTCACTTTAATCTTGGCATGAAAAATGAAATAGGATCCAAATACTGCTCTGAAACATGAACACATTCTCAAAAATTCCTCTTATACATGCTTTACACACTCAACATCATACATCTTTTGCACTGCACACACAAAAGATATTTTAACCGGCCAACCAGTGATTATCAACATCACCAGTACAATGGCACTGATCTACTTGAGCAACAACTCCACCAAGCTTGCTGGCTGGACAGCACAGACCACAAAGGCCTGAGTAATTGCCAGATAAGGCAGGTAGAGAAACCACAAATTGATGGATGGACTGCACCTGTAGAAAGGTATCATAGCTGTGTGTCTCCCATATCACATAGATTTCTGGATACAATATATTCTAACAAGCCTCTGTACAAGAAATCGTACTGTGCCTACAAAAGAAAAGAAAATTATAGTATTTAGTATATAGTTAAATCTAAGATGGTTCGACACATAATTTTACTCTTATGAATACTTATTTACAGAGCAAATTTTTAACATAATAATAACACAATAATCCGGATTCTTTTTTTTATTTATTGTGATAAAAACGGATAAGTGTGTGAGAATTAAAATAATTTTTATTTCTGCACTTAGCATGTACACATCTTGTAGAGGGAAATGATATAAGAAAATTTTGTGTGTTGATATTTTAATTAAGTTGTAAGTAACTAAAAGAGCACAGATATAAATGATTAGGGTATACAAAATAATATTAATGATCAGTGCATCATGAATTTCAAAATTTTGCCATCGTTATCCAAAAGTAATCTAGTAAGAATCTTTTAATTCTTTTTCTATCTGTATTATATTTTTTGAGCAATAGACTACAAATCATTATAGTCAAAGTTGTAATAATTTTTTTCAAAATTACTTCAAAGCATTCATTTATGTTAAAGTTCTTAACTACTTCTTATTATAACTACTCTTTTTCTTCTATTATTAACTACTTAAAGTTCAATACCACACAAATAATTTTTTGATATGTGTTAGGTAACCTATATATCGTAAATTTACGATTGTTATAGTCCAGAAATGATAGCAAAATATATTTTTTTATGAATTACTACATCTGGGACATGCAGATATGTGGAAAAAAAAATTTTCGTCTTACATTAAATTTGAAAAAAAAAAAGTACAGTATACTTGAAATGAAAAAAAAAAAATGTAAGCAATTTTTAGAAGAAAAAAAAAAGTACCATTTACAAATTTTAAATGACAATTATACAAAATAGATTTGGGTAATCAACTTTGCTTTTTATATTGGACATTGTTTCTTGTAATTAAATGTAGTAAAACTGCCAAATGTTTTAGGATTTTAACGACATTTGAAATAGTTACAAAAATATTCCGATATAAAAGTCTTGAAGCAATAAAATATTTTATGCCCATTTAAATTTTACTTTTATCACAGCTTTATAGCTGGTAGATAAAATACAATTTAAAACCTTTCTTTGCTTGAAATGATAACAGTAAAACGTTTACCTTATTTTCAAAATCGGGAGTTACATTTATGAAATTAGTCAGTAATACGGAAATCAAGAGCATTTTATTTCTAAATTCAATTAATAAAAAAAAATCACATAAGCTGAATTCTGGGCGAAAGAACTAGATGCATATTAAGGATATGATTATTAATGTTTCACTTATGTTTCATAAATGTCATTAAAAAATGGGTTTTTTTAATGCCATGATTCGAAAATTTCACTTGTGTTTCATAAATACAATAAAATTTTTGAAAAAATGTTTAACACTCTTGTTAAATTGATACTACTGGAAAACTTCAATGAATTTAATTGAAATCTTTTCAAACAAATAAAGGCTTGCATCCAGATGGCTCTGCTAGGAATTTTTTGACCACAAATAATTCCCATTTTTATGAAGTAAATATCCAGAGACGTATTTAAGCATGGTCCAAGGGCCCAGGGCCTCAGTCACAATGGAGGCCTCAACTGGTTTTCGGGTCAGCCTTAATACGATCATGATTCGAATAATTTCTACGGTCAAATGTTATTTCTGGTTGCATTCCCCTAGAAACTAGGCATTTCGAAAGATATGTCAACTGGTTACATGTGATGACCGTCGTCCATGTACAGGTCTAGGCCCTACCATTATACATCATCATTACTTATTCAGTCAAAAGATGGTAATCGGTCTGGTTTATGTGATTGCAAATCAAGCACATTTATTTGTTTGGGGCTATTGTTTGTGCGAGTATTTGACATTGTATGCTGTGTACTGCCTACTTTTAAGGGCCATAGGTGGGGCCTACATTTGTGTAAGGTGCCCAGGGCCTCAAGAAGTCTTAAGACGTCCTTGTAAATATCAATAATGTATCTTTTATGGTACCTTATGAATACACATGATTTCGTTTCAAAATATTATTTTTATATTAAGCTTTTAAATTCAAACAATCTCATCTTTTTTAAAATAATTTTAATATTTTATTTGTTTTACAGTGATAAGTAAAATCCACTGCATTTGTCATAATAATGCTGGAAAGCATTCTTTGGGATAGATTTGTCATATTTAGCTGCCTTTAATTCGAATTTCTAACAATGTTTTACTTAATTTTTATTTTGAAATAGAACAACTAAAAAATGAAGACATTATGTGTATTTTGATTATCTTGAATCTCTTATTGTGTACTCTGATGCTTATTCAAGTGATAAATATAGCATATACTTGTAAATTTCATGAACTTTTTATGTAATTAATATTAGTTAATTTTAAGGTTAACAGCATTGATATTGATTATTTATAGTAAAACTTATTTTCTTTTTTTCCTTCTGATGAACTCATTTGAGTGAAAATACATACTTTTCCTTAGTGTTATCGTTTATTCATCATATCATTTGGTTGGAATGCATTTTTTCTACCAAAAATATTTGTTATGCATTATGCATTTAAACCAAATGGTGTATTTTATCCTGACAACCTAAATTTATTAAAAACATATTACAACTCAAATAAAGTTGAGAATTTATCAATTTAGATTTACAGACAATTGATAGTAAATTTATATTACAAATATCGATAGTCGTGGTATTTTACGATAAAATAAATGCCTTTAAATTTTAAAAAATTTAATTACCTATTAAAAATAGTAATATATTATTTCGATATATATGTACTACTATACCAAAATTTAATATTATAATTCGGTGAAATATATATATACCGAAATATATTACATTTTCACCCCTATACGATAACAAATTACCAATACACAAAATGGACATATGGAAAAAAATATAAAGAAATTTCTCTGCAACTGCTAGGAACATAATTATCCTACAATTTTTTAAAACATGTATAAATCATTAACTTATTATTCATCACATCTGTGTAAATAATAAATCAAAATTTTTCAAACACACCACACAACATTTGACTTAAAAGGTCAAATTGTCAAAGGTCAAGCTGCGAAAATTTAGAACAATAAAAAAATATTGACTATTTTAAAGGATTTTTATCTTTTTAAATAATTTGTACACGATTTTCCTAGAGAGAGGCATTGAATTTTTCCATATTATAGAATACAAACACTTCATTTACAACTCACCATAATACTTTTCCTACTATCCCACCATAATACTTTTCCTACTATCCCACCATAAATACCCATTCATGTACGAACCATCTGATATAATACCAGAGGTTCCCAAACTTTTTTGTCTCATAGACCCCTTGCTATGATTTTCGATATCGGGTAGACCCTGCTAACCTAATATTGAAGTTTTGCAAATTTATCAACTTAAATGTCTGTTTGACAGTTGATATTATAAATTGCTTTAAAATAATTAAATTTCTAACTGTAGTGAAGTATAGCGTTTAAAACTTAAAAAGCACATGTTAAAGAATTAAATTAAAATTAAATTAATAAATAAAATAGTTGTTACATAAAATAGCTGAACAAAAAACAAATGCTTTTAATGAGAGGGATGAATTTGGTGCTTCAGTAAAACATTTTCAACATTTAATATATATATATATATATATATATATATATATATATATCAATCTCTAGTCAGGATTAACCCTAAATCTCCCTTGTTAACAAGTGTCCAGTCTTTTTCCCCTTTTTTTCTTTTATTTTTGAGATTGTCAAACTCACTGAACCCCCTCTCACGAGGAAATTCAATGAAAACTTTCTCACGATATTCCATGATTTGCGACAAATAACAGCTAAAATTGCTGAGATCCGTTTCTAAACTTTATTTTAAAATCTTCGTTAGGGAGCTATTCTGATCAGTTCCTCTTGTAATCTGACTTCTTTTTCAATAAGACTGCATGAATTCATTGTCTATTGTCAGGTGTTACAATTAAAAAAAGCAATCTCAAACCTACCTTCAAAATCTGAGTAAAGGGCATTTAAATGTTGAAAGTAGGTTAAAATATCCTTACAGATTGTCTGTAACAGATTGAGAGAAAATTAGCGACGTCCGATATAATATTTTTTTAGCTTAATTCTGGAAAGAAGTCCTGAAAAAGTCCTTGTCTTAATAAAATTATGCTGTCACCTAGTAACCACATATTAACCTCACTAAATTTAGTAAATAAATCAGTTAAATTGGTAAAATCTGTTTTTTTTTTCATTAGATAAAATTTGTTTTAGAGATTAAAGTCACAATCTAGTTTAATGAGAGCCATTATCATAGACCCCCATTTACTCCAAATTTTTTTCCCTTGCAGGTCGTCATAGACCCCTGGGGGTCTATATAGACCACTTTGGGAATCATTACATAGTACCTTAAAAATCCATCTGATTTCCTATTGCACTTTTAAATATCTAGTGGACATACAAATGTTATAACTGTAAAACCTTATTTATCAACTGGATTTATCCATTTAAACAAAAAATTTGACTCAATAAGGATTGTTTCCAAAAACTGTGTGAATAAATTATTTCCCTTGCAATGTTTTAAGAATTAACTAAGAAATGCAATTTAGTTATGTTTCCAGTTTTTACTTATTATTACATTTTGAAAGTATTTGAAAAATCCTTTAACATAAGTCATTGAATACTAAACTATTTCAATCATAAATCTAGAAATCTTCTGAATTCATACCGCACAAGGCCTTTTTCCTAGCACTTCTATCATATAGACAGTTTTCGAAAGTGCAAACTGACATCAAAATGCATTAAAAGATAAGTTAATATATGTGATAGTCTTACCAAGAAATAGATGCTACCAATAAGAAAATTGATAGCTGAATCAATAGAAAAATAAGATAAAGGTAGTAATTGTGAATTTAACATTCTTATTTGTTGAATTCTTCCACACAAAAAAAAGAAAAGGCTTACATAAGAATTTTATTTTTTTATTTTTTGTGAAATACTTCAGGATATACAGAAACATTCTCAGCTCTTCCCTAAGGGATACGCCAAAAGAAGTTTGGAAACCATTGCTCAAAGCAATTGTTATCATTGGAATATAAAGCCCAAAAATATCTTATCATTACTCAGAATATAAAGCAAAAATTTCCATCAATTGCAAAATAAATAAAAATACATGTCCATTATAATTGAAACTTCTTATAAATTCTTGCGGGATACTTAATAAAATGAGAGAAATAAGACACTGCATAAAAACTGGTAATAGAACAAAATGATTTTGAACTAAATTTGAAGAATTTTATTCATCAGTACAAGTAAAGATAACATTATTTTGCCTTTTTACTAAAAAAAAACCCGATTCTTTATCTTTATTTTTCATCAAATATGACACAACTTATATATATATATATAGGTATTATTATAACTTCTTCACTTTTTTATTATTTATAAATTCAACTTATATATTAATATTTTTTTTCGATCGTGTTTGCCTTGAGTACTATTCGTAAGTTCTCCGAATCCCTGAAGAAATTTTCAAGAGTGTATAAAAGAGGAAATAAAAAGAAATTAAAATCTGGATATTACATCCATTCCCTTAACTTTCAAAGGAGGAATGATGGATATTTAAAATCTAATTTTCTAGAAAAAAAAGCAGTTTACTTTTTGTAAGATTTCCCACTGCAAGTAAAGATTGAAAGTAATTTAAAATCAACGCGTTTTTTTATAATGTTTGACACACAGCGGATAGATGGCGCCACGACCTTTTTCTGAGTTCAACGTCAAGGTCACCAATGTCAGAGGATAGAACTCGCGACCTTTGGTTCCGTAAGCATGTGACTTACTGCTGGACCAAAATGATCACTTCAATTCGAAGGCTGTTATTGGTTTGTATAAAAACCACCGTCACACATATAATTGAATTAAACAGTACTTTTCAACTGAATTATTTTTAAAAAATTACAGTAAATCGCAAAGCAATGCGTTAGATCTTTATGCAAATACATTTTTCAATGCTAAGTATACACATTATTTAGATAGTAAAAAGAAATGGAGACATATAAGTATATATTTATATACAAAGAGATAATACTAGGGAAATTTTTTTTGTGATATTTTTTTGGTTCAGCATAATTTTTCTACATAATAATGAATTTCTCACCAGAGTTTGCAGCATACAATGCCTCTGTGATCTAGTATATCGTGCAGCTTGAAATACATCCACTCTCTCCTCAGCTTTCAATTGTTGTACAAGAACACTCAAAGTTACAAAAACACTACTCCTGTCACCTCCTCCACTGAAAATTTTAAAAAAGGTTACAATTCTTAAAAAAAAGAAGAAAAAAAATGTTGAGTTTAAATACCATCATAGAAGCTTTTCACTTTAGTTTACTATTTTTAATATAAAAGAATAAAAAGTTCTAGAGAACTTAGAGCATTTCAGATCTTATAATTCGAGTAGTAGTAAAATTGATTTTTTCTTACCTGCAGTGCACAGTTATAGGTCCACTTCCTATTTGTTTCTCTTGATTTTGTTGTACATCTTCAATTAACGTTACTAAGCCTAATGTGCCTTCAGGAACTGTGCCAGCACTGCAAGGCCATTCTTGAAATTGAAACTGAGTAATTATATGTTTATCGTTATTCTGAAATAAAATAGTTAGAAACTTCGTTAAAATAAATTCAAAAGGTAAGGTAAATAAATAGTTGTAAAATATGAATGATATATTCAAAATACAATGAGAAAAAAATCTGTTGGTAGCAATAAGTAAAATTTTAATTGGTGTTAATGATTAATTTACGTAGACTCCCTTAGAATAGTATTCTATTCATAAAATAAAGCTCTCAGAAAGATAAAACGCTTTAATTTATATTAAAAATGGAATGTTTGAAAATCACTCACTTTTGACTTCGTGTTAATAACGGAAAATTCTCTTTTTGTGTAAAATGGAAGTTTTTCACTGCTTTCATACCCGACTTTAATGTAATCACATATTTTTTCTTCATTTTCTGTGGGCCAATATGGTTGACACTTTGTCTGGAAAAAGAAGTGATTTTAAAATGATAGCTGATTACAGAAGATTTGAATATATCGAAAAAAAATTTAATCATTTCTGCCTCAATTAAGCGACTCATTTCTAAGAAATTTTTAAATATTTGATTTTAAGGAAATAAATATATTTTTGGTGGATACTTGAAGTCAGTAATTGATATCTACAGTTCAATTTGTTTAGTATTACTAAATAATTACATTCATATCTTCACATTACTTAAAATAACTCATGAAATGTCAGTGAAGATAAATCTAGAATTTAATCTGTGAAGTTTTTATTAAGTTATAGGTTTGCTTTACATAAAATACTTTCAATTGAAGTTTTGCTCTTAAACGAGTTAAATATTGACATCATTCTGAAAATTCATTGAATTCTTTCTCATTCTACTCATCAATTAGATACACTAGAAACATATTTACTATCTGTTCTGCAAACCATGTTAACATATTCAACGGACTTTGCATATACAGTGGTGGCCGAAATTGTGGACACTTTTTAAAATTGTTACGTTGTTTAAGTTAATATACTTATAGAAAATTATATGTTGCACAAAATGTAGAGTCTTTTATATAATTTAAAAGAGAATTTAATGCTAAATCCAACACAAAATTCAATTATTTGCAACGCAAAAAATTTATATTGCAATAACTATCGATATACGTTAGATACTGATGATAGCAGTAAGTTATCAGTGCTTAGTGAGGTGGTCTTTATTTTGTATTACAACTTCACATCGATGTTTCATTGAGCTGAAAATAGTTTTAAGCTCTTCCTTCGGTATTATATGATGCTAGGAAACAATTATATCCTCAATTAGTTCCTTTTTGTTTCATGGGTACCTCAGTCGGACAAGAGCTTTAAAACGGTGCCACAAGTTTTCGATAAGGTTAGGATTGTTTCCTGGAAAGTGTGGTCAATGATATTTGGTCAAGAAGCAATGATATTAACTAAAACAGTAGACTGGACATCTGGAAAGAAATTTGTGACGAGAATGTGGGTTTTTTCTGTGTTAAAATTGCAAGGCAAGTGGGTGGTTCAGTGACTACATCTTGAAACTGAAAGTTTTGTTTAAGATGTCAGGAAGCACAAATTTAAATAAAAAACAAAGCACGAAAAAGATGCGCCACATCTAATGATGATAGAAGAACAAAAATACTATGTCTACAAGATAAAAGAATGTCAGCAACGGTCATCAGAAGTTATGTGAATGATGCTGTGTTTCTGCCAGTTCAAAAACAACCAGGAGAAGATTAGCAGATGTTAGACTAAGAGGTAGAATTCCACAGAAAAAGCCTTATCTCAATTTACAGCAGCGCTAAAAAAGACTAATGCAAACAAAAGAACACATTAATTGGATAAATGATTAATAGTCACAAGTTATATGGAGGGATGAAACTAAGATATCGTTTTTCGGTAGTGATGGCTGAAAATATGTGAGATGTAGAAGTGGAGAAGGTGCTACATCCTGACTGCATTCAGGCAATTGTAAAGTACCCACATAGTTTTACAATTTGGTCATGCATATCAGCAGATGGTATCCGTCGCCTTCATATCATCGATGGGACACTGAACATTGGAAAACACAATGACACCATTCTAGAACAAAAACTTCTACCTTCCATCAGGGATCTATTTACCAACAATGCTCCATTTATTTTTCAGCAAGATTCTGCTCCTTGCCACACAGTAAAGTAGTCGAAAGACTGGTGTCGTTCTAAGATCATTGAGTTGTTGTCCTGGCCAGGAAACAGTCCTGACCTCAATCCTATCGAAAACTTGTGGTACCGTTTGAAATTTTTTTTCTAAATGAAATAAAAAGGAGCTAATTGAGGACATAATTGTTTCCTGGCATCATGTAATAACGAAGGAAGAGCTTAAAACTATTTTCAGCTCAATGAAACATCGATGTGAAGTTGTAATACAAAATAAAGACCACCTCACTAAGCACTGATAACTTACTGCTGTCATCAGTATATCTAACGTATATCGATAGTTATTGCAATATAACTTTTTTGCGTTGCAAATAATTGAATTTTGTGTTGGATTTAGCATTAAATTCTCTTTAAAATGATATAAAAGACTTTGCATTTTCTGCAACGTAACATTTTCTATAAGCATACAAATTTGAAAAACTTTTAACTTTAAACTTTTGGCCACCACTGTAAATGTGCATTATTTTTTTTCGTAGTGTCGAAAAATACTAATAGTTTCACAATAAAAGTAGATCACGATTATGTATAAATTTTAAAATATGCTCAATAGAAGAAGCATAGAAAATGTCGAAAATTACTTATAGATTCAAGGCTCTCTCTTAAAAAAAAGGATCTTACTAATCATGAGAAAATTTGCGTTTAACATAATAATTAATTAACATTTAATGATAATAATGTACTAAAAATTATATGTAAATATGACATGTAAGTCTTACTTTTCAAAAAAACTTTGAACCTTATTTTTTATAATTTAGTTAACATTAAGAGAATTCGTTATATTTATTTTTTGCTCATTCAGAACTAGAAAGCATAAACTCATACACACAAAATCTTCTTTATAAAAGTTGAATTATCAAATACAGAATAATTGAAAAGGATATGATTACAGAAGGATTATAAACATCAGCTGATTGGATGCAAGTCGTTCCAATTTAAAAAATAAACCTTAAAAATTTCAGATAAAACAGTGAGAAGTATAGCAAATAGTTGGTACATATATTTTTGAAAAATTCTTGGATCATGGAGTTTATAAACCACGAATATTTTAACAAGATACACTAAAATACCTTTAAAAAATTGAACAATTCATTAAATATCAAGATAACCAAAGTAATAAGTTAATATGGCCTAATATGTACAGGATAATAAAACATTTTTCTTTAAAATATTATTTCCAGGCCGTTCAGTGAAATGTCATATGCAATTAAAATTTAAATTTTTTTCCTTTGATGTTTACTCTCTCTGTTCAATAAACCTATAAAACTTCCTTACATTCTTGTAAATTTTATTAATATACAATAAAAAGTAAAAACTGATATATAAATAAAAAAACACATATAATGAAGGAAGGTGTGTCATATAGTAACACTTCGCACATATTGGAAAAGACTTGGTTTTATAGCAGTTCATCAAAGATCGAAGATGTCTACTGAAAAAGCAAGTTAAAGCTGGTTTGTTCCTGCCTGCTACACTGCCGAATGGTCCAGGGAACCCCAAAGAATTTTTGAGGAGTCAGACACCCTAGGATCGGTCCTGTTTTTATATATATAATTGTTGTGTAAGTAATAGATGTAGGCATGATGAAAAATAAATTAATTTCCCTTATTCTCAAGCTGCTCAACATTTCTCTCAATATGTTACAATATCAAAGAGTTTGATGACAGGTTGTTGCTTATCAAAAGCTTTAGATAAGTCAAGAAAAATATTTTATGAGATTTCGAGGCTTAATGCTGTAGACATCTCAGATTTTCTGACTAAAGTAAAGCACTTCATCTGCGGTGCTGTTTATTTCTCTAAAACCAAATTGTTCCTTTGGAAGAAGGTTATGAGATATGGAAAGTTGCAATATCATTGAATTAGTCGATTCCTGATTGTCTTTGAGATTTGCAACAATAAAAACCGCAAATAAATTATCTGGTTTATTTTCAACTTCGATTATAAAAATTATATAAAAGAAACAAATTAATCGATTGTTTATTTACTTCATAATAAAATAATACACCTCAGTATTTTAAAATGCCACGTTTCTTGTATCCTTCGAAAGGTAACAAATTCTAAAACTTGTCTCCATCAAAAGATTAATCCGTTTTAATGGTCTTTCATAATCTATAATTAATTTGAGAATTAGATTTTAACAGTTATCGTTTTCGTATTTTATGCGATTTCTATTAAAGTAAAATGATACGATTCTTTCAAAATGTTGCTTGTATACCCCAATCATCATTCGAACTTATTCTTAATACGAAAAATTAATATTCGATGAACCTAAATTAAACTTCTTTAATTGTTTATCTCATGTTTAATATTATCTGCGTGACATATTTCTTAGGAACATCTGTTGAGTTGTAATTTTTCGTTAAAATACAGACACAGAAAAATATCAAAGAAATATAGTTTAACATAGCAGAATGGCAAGTGTGGAGAACTAATTATATTTAGGTCAGTAATATATATATATATATCTTACTTTTCCTTCTCCGATTTCAGACAACATCACTAAAGTTGTAATGCTTTGTTCTTTTATCATTCTCCAGAATTCGATTACAGTTGATTCTAAAGGATCTTGAGTAATAATAAAAGATAAGGACCTGTCATAACCCTAGAGTAAAAAAGGAAAAAAAAAACATGGAATGAGAGGACATATATTGAAGTTAACAAATTATTAAGATTTCAATTGTAATAAAATAATAATTCAATACTTTTACTAGAGCAAGATATATTATCTGAATGTCGAGTAATAACTAGGTGGTTTTGTATAAATATATTATTTCTAAGAGGATGGATTTCACATAGTGTTTTAAATTCATGAAAAGAATTAAAAAAATCTCTGTGTTACAAATATGACGAGATATATTACTATAAATTCGTTCAAAATGGTACATAGACTGAATTGTGCATAGTTAAAACAGAAGCTTACTTTTAAAAGCTTTTTTTTCAGCTACTTATTTCTTGTTTCAATATTTTACAATCTACTTGCATCTGCAATAGACTGGGATAATTTTGCCTCATCCCCTCTGCTTTTTTACAGAGATGTTTTTTTTAAATAATTATAATAATATTGTATTATATTTTCTTGTTCACACATATTTTTTGTATCATTTCCTGTCCATGTCGGTGGACCATTTTGTAGCTCTAAACCCTCTCCTCCCAAAAAAATAAATAGCCAAGGATTGTCCAATGACGCTTTGTAGCATAGCATTACGTTTCTCCTCCTTTTTAACATCAGTAAATACTTGAGCACTTACGAATTGTATTGCATAAATTAGAAATTATGGATAAAAAAAAGAAACCCAGTGGTGTGTTTCAGCGCAGACAACCCCAAGAAAGAGAAAATAGTAAACAAAAATTGTTTAATGTCTTAGTCAGCCTTCTACAAGTGTCAAATCTAACCTGGGCGATCACTAAAGCTCACACTAGAAAACTGATACACATGCATATAGGTAGTATGTAGCTTTGCTTGACTATATTCTACAGAGGACGACAAAAAGTTGATATTATAAAGTAGCTTTGTATTTTTTAAATATTCATATATTTTTATTTTTTTACTGAATAAAACCCAACCAAGATAGGGCCATCTTTTTTGCACCAGGGCCTTTGGATACCTAGCTACGCCACTGACGGTAAGACATATAGATATATGTGATGCTATAAATTATTGTTTTTCAATATTTAGACTGTACTTGACCTAATACAATAAACTCGAACTTACTTGAATAAATGATGCATTTATATAGGAAGAATGGTCTCTTGAAGGAGATGGGGGTAAAATAACTCGGTTAAGATCATCTGTAACAAAAACAAACTGATAAATAACTGGAGTAAAATATAATCACTCAAGAACACTCAAGAAACAGTTAAATTATACTTCAGTAACTGTGAAACCAGCAACCTACCTTGATCATTACATACCTTATACTTACTTAAATAAGAGAAAATTAAGGTTAACTGACTTCATATATAAATAAATATTCTTACCACTTTTAATTACATATCTCCAAATTATCTCCACATAATTCAGAAGGCTTCAAATACTTATCGAATGTCATTACATTCAAACATAACACTTTATAAAATAACAAACAAAATAATACCTTATATATTCTACAAAGTATTCTCAAATGAAACTATCATGCGATTAAAGAACTGTGGGAGATACTTATCCAACAGGTTGCGATGTGAACTGTTTGAAAGCCCACATAAAAAATCACATTCTGCACCCATAGCTCATACTTACACGGAATAATGAAATCATATCTGTTTTTTCCAACATTCATATCCATTGTTCCAACACAACACGTTTTAGGATCTTCTATAACATCGCCTAATTTCTAAAATAATTTGTTTCAGTTAGATAAAAGGTTGAATGAGATCAATGGTATAAATCGAAAGCAAACAATTTGGTAAGAATACAGATTAGCTTACTTCAAATTCGATTGCAAGACCAGTTTTATCTGAATCTCCAACTTTTTCTTTTAGTAATTCGTAATGATCCCTGAGATGCCTAACTTCAATTTCTGTATCACCAAACTGAGCATGCTCCATCAATGCTCGATACACAAATATGTATTGTTTCTGAAAAAAGTTCATAAAATTGTATTATCAGTTATTTTATTCAACAACAATAACAATCGGTTATGAATTATAAAAGAAAAACTGAGAACCATTGTAAGATTACTTGAATAGAAAACTGGTAATATATAATAGTTTTGAAGATATTTAATTGTATAAATAGATTTAAAAAAATATGCTTTTAAAAAAAATACCAACTAAAATTGTTTTGAACAAATGTTAAAAACAAGAACTTAAAATTCTTCCAGTAAATAAAATTGAACTTAAGTACATCGTACGTTTTACGGTATATTGTTATTACTTTATAGCAGTGTTTCTCAAACTGTAGGGAGCGTCCCCCTAGGAGGGCATGATGACTCTACGAAGAGGGCGTGAGCATATTGAAATGTCGGAAACAAAAGGTTATTCAAAGAAACTATTAATTTACTGAAAGTAACAAACAAAATACATTTTGACTTAGTAAAGAATAAAGTACACGCATATTTACACTGATATAATACACTTATAAAAATATATCAGTACTGCACAATGTATTTTATAATTAATTTAACAATACTAAGTTAAGAACAAATTTAAAAAATACCAATGACCCATGGGCTTGGCATATATAAAATTATACACAAAAACTAATACTTATTTTCATAATTTGTGCGGTTATAATTAATCCCTTAATTGCCGATTAAAAGTTATGCAATTTGCTCCCCAATACCACCGTTTTTCACGTAAGGGTGAGTATGAGAATATAAGGGGGTGGGAGTAAGAAAAGGAATTAATAAGCAAATCCTCTGAAAGAAGTAAATCCTCCGCAAACACTGTCAAGGCCCTCCAATTGCATTTCAAAGCCTTCGGAATAATTCTGTGGATAGCAGTGCAGAGAAAAGATCGTTCTTTGGAAAGGCAATTAATGCTTTGGCAGAGTGAGACGTTTATATACACCGGTGGCACTTAGGACGTTAAAGTATAATTTTCTTAAAATCAATAAATTGAAATTTTATGGAAGGGGGCGCGATAAATATTATGATTGAATTTTGGGTCGCAAATATTGATAGTTTGAGAAGCACTGCTTTATAATATCATTTAGAGAAAACCCACAAATTAATAAAATCTTAAAATCCTTCTTAAGTTTTATCTCAAGGCATTTGCTGACACACAACGCTTTACTCATCGAATCGATGAAAAAATCCTGATGTAAAATACATTTGCCGAAGAAAGAAATTTGATAATATACTTACTAAGGATTGCACCAAGAAATTTCGTTGATGTCTCAAATTGCTGACATGGGCAAAAACATCGATTCGACCTTCTTCTTCTAACTGCTGAAGTAGACTATCTATAGCTACAAAAGTGCCGGTCCGTCCCACACCAGCACTACAAAAAAGAAAGAAATATTCAGCTCCATATTTATTTTACTACATCACTGTAAATTATTTCAACTATTTTAACAAAAAAGTGGTTTGCTGATGAAATTTCTACAAAAAATAGAGAACAAGCTACTATTGCAACTTGGGTTATGTTAACAGTAGTATAACAGAGATATCTGCAATGTGTGAAAATATATATATATATAATGAAAAAGGAACTAAAGGAAAAAATAAGAACTATATTTCTCACTATTATAAATAAAGTGTGATAAAATAAGAGATTGGGTAAAATTAGACAAAACAAAATTTAAAAATTACACTACCAATTTTTAAATCCCTTATGTGCATTTATAAAGATATGTAAAAGGTTAAAATCAGCTGTAAACAAATAGTATTTCATTTTAGTAAAATTGTACAAACCTGCAATGGACTAGAAGTGGACCTCTGTCAGAGCAATAGTGTTCATTAACTCGTTTTATAAAACGAAGCAACCAGGATGGTTGTTCAGGTGCAAGAAAATCCTTCCATAACACAAAATGAAAATGTAGAACTTCTCTTTCTTCAGTTAAACCATCCTAAAACAAAAATTAAAAAAACTTTACTATAGAATATATATATAACAAAAAATATGACAATCTACTACAACAAAGGTTATTATTTTAACGATGTTAACAATAGAGCGTCCGTCGGTGTCGATTGGACACCGGAGTCAGCTTAGTTTCTTCTCCTTTACACATTTTTACAGGGATTTTGAAAATTTTTCGTGACTTTTAATCATTTTCCATGGTTATTACACAGAAAATGTTTTGTGGTTCTAGGTTAATTGGGAGAGATTTTATAACTAAATATACCTAGAACGTCCGCTGGTGTAGTTTTGACACCAAGGCAATTTATCATTATAAATAGCTGTCGTTCACCAAAAGATAGTTCACTAAGCAGATACTATTAATAAAACTTTCGGAAGTTATATTGCACATTTATTTGACCTTGACTGCAGTATTATTGGTTATCATTTGCTTATCTACTATTACGTTCAAATCATGTAAGAGCAAGAAATTTGAAAAATCAGGTAAATACTGAATTGAAAGGAATTACAAATTCACTAAAACGCAAAAATTGCCAAATTAAAGAGTGTAATGGAAATGCAGCTAAAAAAATGCGTGTCTCTTACATGAAAATGGTGTGCGGAAAATGTACAAGGAAAATTAAATATCACTGTAATTATTGCAAATGAGGTATGCACAAAACATTTTGCATAAAAACCGTACATATTGATGAAAAACTCCCATTCTCTCAAAAATTATGATTTTGCTTACTATACTAGTATTTATAAATATTGTTTTATTCCATTTTATAAGATTAATTAATTTGTTTTATTACAGTTTTTATGATATAAAGAATCATAATATATGATAATTACATGAAATAATGTTAAAAAATCTTAAGACTAAACCCTACTGAACTATAGCCCCGCGATTACTTAGTTATTATAATTATTTTATATATTTCATATCACGTTGTCGAAACGACACCGGCGAACGTTTAAGAGCAGTTGAAATCCCAGACGTTCTAGTGTTAATACAATTTTATGATTTACATTCTAGAAACTCATGAACCAAGAATAAAAATTAATTAGTTAGAGTTAAAAAACTATACCTTGGTATACTCTACTTGAAATCTTCTGACTATGTAATCAGAATAACGTTTTGTACTCAGCACTGTAATAACAAACATTTTTTCTATTTCTTTTGCAGAATTTTCATTCCAGTATTGAGCACATTTTACCTAAAATAAGAGACACACTTGACAAAATATGCAATTAATTGTAAATTTTGGAATTCTGAATTAGAATTATGGGAAAATATGGTGAAGAAATCATAAAGTAAAGAATATGTAAAGCCTTTTTGAGTCAATAGAAAATTTTACCTGCCCATGCTCTTCTATACCAGTTAGCATAACTACAACAGTAACACGGTGCTCCCATAACATCCTCCAAAAATCTGTTACAGTTCTGTCAAGTGGACCTTGTGCACAAATAAATGTTTTTCTGCTTTTATAACCCTATAAAATAAACCTTGAATAAATATCAAGCGCAAACAAATATAAAAATTGCAACGCGTTTCTGTCGATATCTATAAAAATTACAGCAATATTTGTTTCAACAAATATTTTTTGTAAATACTTGTTTAACTCCATGATTACAATATCATTTCAAACCATTTCAACTTTTATTTATATGTCTAACACTTTGATCAACAAAATAGATATTTTTGTGTCACAAATTAGGTCTTTTAATCTCCTGAAATCTCTATATACAAGTCCATACATAAATTATCAGCACTTGAATCTTAAAACGAATAGTCAAAACTGAAAAGTTTCAATTCTTCCTTAAATTTTTAATTGAAAAAAAAGTAGAATATAATATTTTGAAAAAATGCTATTGTCTTAGAAATTGAACCCTGCATTTTGCTTTGTCAACGAAAAATTACTTTGTCAAACCTTGTCTAAACAAAATATCCTGAGGTTTACTTCATACCAACTTTTACTTTCATATCTAAGAAATAAGAACCCAATAAAAACACATTATTTGATAAGAGACGTTAAGACATAAAGTCTTTGAAGTTTTTACTTAGAAAGTATAGTCAACAAATCCAAGAAAGCGTACTAACCCCTCCACATATATTTACTATTAAGTCTAATTTGCTCCAATTTAGCAAAACAATTACATAAATTTGGGAAATTTTTTGAAATCTTATCAAAATGAAAAGCATTTTGTGATATAATGTATTTTAGTAATATGTCACGAAAGATCCAGGTACATATATATAAATGGTAGAATTCCATTTTGGTTAAAAATTTATTATTCATACACCACAATGTTTTATTTGTTTTAATAAAGACATAGGCATTATAAATCAACACTATCAGTATTTTTCCAAGTTCTTAAAATTTTTAATTTCGCTTTATTAGAATAATTAAAGAAAATTATGACTCAAAGACATATAAATTTTTTTTAAAAAAAACATGTATTCCACCGCTTGTTTTTACATGCAACAATTACCGCATAAAAAAGCATTTATTATTCTTTAAAACACAAACTTAATTAGAAAAAAATCTTACTTCAATAAAATTAGCATTTATATAATCGGAACCAGGTATACCATCCATGACGGGCAATCTAACTCTTGTTTGATCATCTGAAAAAAGTTTTAAACCAAATATAAATTTAGTATATTCGAAAACACACAATAAAATTCAATATTAATACAAATTCTGCTGTCCTAATGCAGTAACTTGTAATATTAGAAAATTAGTAGAAAACAAACTACTTGAATCATTCATTATAAACATATATTATAAATAAAAATTACTTTAATTTTGTCGAAAATCAAATTGCAATTTAAAAAATTATGTACACATTGTCTGTTCAAAATAACAAATTTTAATTAATACAAGCTCCTCGAAAGAGTATAGAAACAAGAGTTTAAATGTTCATATTATGCTTTATTGAATCATTCCTTATTAAAAGGAAAAAATCATTAAAGTTTTTACACACAATAAATATTATAAATAAATGTAACTTGATGATTTACTGCAATATAACTCTACATATCGAAAATTTTCTAATTTATAGATGTGTGCGAGTAGATTTGCAACAGATTTTTACCATAGTTACATCAAACACTCATATATGTTAAAATTCATTTCACTTCTTGGTTAAACAATTTGGAAAAATCTTTGAGTAAAATTTAATTGAACCATTATTAACTTAAATTACACTGAGAAAAGAAGTCTGAGGAAAGACTGAGGAAAGACACTGAGTCTCACACTGAAAGACATTGGACGACAAATGATAATATAGTCTCATAATGTTTATTAAATTCTATTAAAAAAAGGTTTTTGGTTTGCTTTCATTTTTATGAAAATAAAAGCTACTCAAATATAGCTAGTTCATGAACACGTAATAGGCAGTAAATTTAGTACAAGTGTTTCGAAAATATCTCGAAAATTGTATTGAGTTTCAAACTTATACGAAATGTATAACGTTCATAATTAAGGCCACAAATACAAAATCTTGGAAAACTGATGAACTATTCGCTGTGTTGCCACGAAATTCGGCACAGAGACGTATTACAGTGTGAAAAAGAATATAGCAACATAACCATACAGAAAACATTTTAATTTTGAATTAAGATACAGGATATATCAAAAAGTGTGAAATCTTGAATCAGAGAGAAAGCAGTTAACTCGTTAAAAGTCTGAAGTGTGATCACCGTGCACCAGTATACAAGCTTCATAACGAGCTCTCATACTGTTTATGAGGATGTCAATAAATATTTGTGGCAACAAAGCCCAGTCTTCTGAAAGCACGACTTTTAACTTCTAGAAGCTCTTGGGAGGGGGGGGGCCTACGCTTAGAAATGACTTTTCCTAAAGTATCCCAAATATGTTCAATGGGATTTAGGTCCACAAACCTCGAAGGCCAACCCATATTGCGATTATCCCTTCCATTATGAAATTCATCAACAATGTGAGTTCGGCGTGGCCACTCATTTTCGTCCATACAAATGTAGTCCGGGACCGTTACACATAGATAAAAGGAGTGCCTGGAAATTCTTCTTCCAAGCACAGCAGCAAGGTCACGAACGAGCTAAGGAGCCATTGTCCACCTGTGTCGTTGTGTGCTTAAAGTCAAATAGCGATCCTGTGCAGATGTTGATGCTCTGTGCCGACATTGGCTGACCTTCTTGGTGACAGCACCACTTGTTTCGAACTAATTCCACAGTTGGAAGATCACTTTCAGACCACTGGTAAAAATCAAGCTAACCTCCGCTTGAGATGGGCCAGCTTCAAGCCTTCAAACGGCCCTCCATCTCAAAAAATCATTTAAATGATTATGAAAAGTCCTCCTTACTGCTAGCCGGTTAACTTGTTTATTTCAATGCAATATTCACAAAACTGCAGGAAAAAATCTCATTTGCTTAAACGGTATAGATCTAGTAATTTTGCAAAATCTAACGATAAACAACATCTTTTTCTTAACTGAAGAATACATAATATATATATATATATATAAAATATAAATTCTAAAAGTTTTTCTTTAAGCAATTTAAGTTATAACGAAAAATATGTTTATAACCTTAATTTTGAACATGAGTGTAAAAGCATGGACTACGTGGTAGTGAACAAGTCAATTTGCTTATGGCCACACTTCAGAACAGACCAGGGGCATAGCTACCACTCATCAATGATACGGGGCCTCTAAGTTACAGAGAGAGGCTCCAACATGTGTAACTACAGTCCATTAATAGGGTTCTTACATCTAAAAAGGGCCCCCAAGGAATTTTGATACAGGGTCCTGTCAATTTACGCAGTGGACCAGACATAAATTAAACAACATGCATACGAGAAAACTAAAGTTATTGATTCAGAAATATTTGCAGAAGTTATGCAGAGCGAAAGAAATGGTACTAGAAGATAAGGCTTTGTCATACTGTGCTACTGCATGTTAGGTCGTTTCTGAACAACACAGACATATAGTGATTGTTAACTATAAATAAATGCTCAACATCTTCTCACTAAAGAAATTTTAGTAGTAATTATCTAACACTGATGAACAGATTGTATTATCTAATTGTCCCAAAGAGGATCTAAATGTGTATTATTTGTATCATCTTATATCATGTAAAATATTCCTGAGGACTGAAAACGAAAAAAAATCTTAGAAGGGAAAAAAAAAGGAAAAAGATCAGAGTAAATAAATTTAAGTAAAGTAATGGTTAAATCAGGATTCATAAAAGGCCCACACTTTTTTAAAATACAATCTCAAGCTTATACAACTTACGACTGAAAAAGAGAAGTTCATTTTAGCAGTATATCTAAATTGAGAGAAAGCAGTTCATCAAATAAAAATTACTTAGATTCCTCATCCGACAAAAATTATTCAAGTTTTAGCATAAAAATACCATCCTACACATCAATAAGACACTTTACAGAGATATTGCATTAATATCCATGTTGCTTGTTATGTGTTCCTCAAATATGTGGAATAAAACTTGATATTTAAAATCCTAAGCTGATGATAATGAGTATTAACATGGTATTTTTAAGGTAAAGCATTTTAAAATAATTTTTAGGATATTTTACCAAAAATATCTATTTTTAATAATTTGTGTCAGTTTTAAAAGATGTTTGAAAAGTGAATAAAACAAATTCATATAGCCTCAGAAACAAATTACAATAAAGAGAAAATCGGCCTTTAAAATCCCTTCTACATCTTAGAGTAACTTTTTTCTCTGAAAACTGTATAAAATATCCTATGTTATTTATTCTATATGTTATATTAATATAAAGGAGTACATTATAATAAAATTATAAAAATAAAAAAAATTTAAATATAACAATTGCTTAACTTTAAAGTGTAATTCAGCATAAATTTAGAAATTATATAATTAAAATAAATATTTTTAAAAATATAAGAGCTTTAGCAACATTTTATGATGCAGAGAGTAAAACATATTTATTTGCGTGTAATAAAGGTTCAACGATCGGCAAAGTATACACTTTTAAAATGAAAAAAAAAAAATGCAGGTAAAGGTTTTGTAATTATTACATTGGCCATTCAACTTGAGGCTTGTCATATTTTCCTTAGAAGATTATTTTGAGCTCTGTTTTCACAGGTTATTTATACGATTAATTGCATTTTTTTGTTACATCTTTAATTCAATATTACTAACATCTATTACTAAACAAAAAAAATCACCTAATTCCAAATAATTAAAAAGTACGAAATCACTTGAAAATGATATCTCAATAAAAAGAATATTTTGTTTTATGTTAGGATAAAATTAGTTCAATATTTTGCCACTAGATAGCTGCACCTGTCAAGCCATTTTCAGAAATCAGTAGAATGATCCTTGACATGGTTATAGTGAAACTAAATCAATTCTATTAAATAAAATGATAAATGTTAAACTTAAATAATAAATGTTAAACTTAATTTTTATTCAGATGCACTTAATTACTGTTAATTTTTAAAATTATTCTCATAATTTTTATTTCAGTTTTTGTATTTTTACTTTTTACTTGTGTTAATAATATGCCTTGCTCACTGTGAACAAAACTGTATTTTGTTTTAAAGCGTGATGTTAGTTGAAAACCACACCCTGGCTGTACTGACTGCTTAGAGGAAACACGTGTAATAAAGTTGCTGTAGATGATGTAAGTTTGATGAATTTATTTAAAATTTAGCAACCTGAATTTAACTATTTTAACCGAGTGCTAGTAACAAGCACCTAATAATTATTTGTTTATTATAATTTTTTTTCTATAGCTTTATGCATTAATTAAGAATTTATAGGAAAATAATGCACATCCTTTTCAAAAGTTTCTGAAACTAAAAATCTGCAACATATATAACAAGAGGGCTTAGATATTTGCTCATACAGAATAATCTGATTGAATGCTGATTGTTGTAATTTAACAGATTTAACATGCATCCGACCCACTACACAGCAAGGTTTCATGCTTAAAATTTATTAGCATCTTATAACAGATAATGTGAGAATTCGGAATCTCATACACTTAATGTTTCAAAAAAACTTACATGCTTTGATGTCAGGATAACGATTTTTACTCAGGTTTTCAGGGGCATCTGAGGCATGTGTTGTTCTGTCTTTAAAGCTATCAGGAAGTGCCTAAATAGAGATTCAGGTTTAATTTCAAGTATGCAGAATATAACAATACTCCTTCATATCAGTGTTTAACAAATAATTTGAATTTATAGTACACATTTGAAAAGTGAAAGCGATATTAAAAAAAACATAATAAAGGATCATATTTCTCAACGGGAAAAAGGAATAAAAGTTCAACTTATGTAGAAATTATTAACACAAATAACATTTAAAAAGTTAATTTCTTAGGGAAATTTTTTCTTCTTGTTTTATTGGGGGTTAAAATTAATTATAATCTTAAAACATATATATACAAAATTAATATCAGAAGTAGAGTCACAAATGTTATTATACCACATATTGCTAATTGCTTTTTACCTCCATTATACCCACATACAACTTGCCTCTTATAACAACAAAAATTTTCAAAATTGAAAATGTGAACATCCTGCATATACAATAAATTTTGTAACACTGTATATTTGAAAGCTACCTTCCATTTACTATTAACGACAGTTAGGTGGCGCTAATTGTTCTTTTGGGAGGGAAATTCTTTCTAGTTTCCAAGGACGAGTTCGACAAAGATAGCGCATATATATATACACTTGGTAGGGATTGACCTTTTCCCCTCGTAACATTATATATGTGTTCTGAAATGTGTATTATGTATCTTTTGTGTCCCCTTGTGTTGTGGAACGAAACTTTTATTAAATATTATTCGTTCCTGTACTTGTTACGGTCTACATTATTTGGCCTAAAATAAGAACTAACACGGGGGAATCACAGTTTAAAAAAATTTTTAATGGAAAATAAAAGTCCATTTTTATTTACTTTGATAGGCAATTTTTGATACTTGCTAAAGTCGGTGAAATTTTAAAGTAAACAGCAATTTATAAAAAAAAATATTTATGAAATGTGTATGTGAACTCAGAATATAGTTGAAATATCATTCCAAGAATATTACAGAACACAAAAATTATAATATTTATTATATTTAAAATCTTTAAACATTAACAGAAAGAAATAAAATAGTTTTTTTAATACAAACGGGTCTATATATATATATATATATATATAGCAGTAAATAATTAAAAAGAAGACTAATAAATCCCAAGAATCTTAAGATCAGACCGGAAGAACCAAATATATATACATAACAAAATCGTAAAGAAAATGGAAATAGGTTAAGATTATATAATTAAAGGTAAGAGAAAGCATCCTTACTCCTCATATAACAATATTCAATTATTTCATGTATCAATTATTTGTTATGCATGCCTAATTGTAATTACTTTATAAATTTTATTAGATATTACAAGAAACAGTACTTTATATCGTTAAAACATTAACTCTACGGAGCTATTTAATAACTAAAGAGAAACAAAATGTACTCGCGAATGTTTTATTTTAATATTTCTCTCTCTGCTCTATAATTCTCATTTCAATAAATAGAATTTAGTTTTTTTCAACAAAATCCCCCGTATTTGTTCTTTTGCCTTTTCATTAATCTTCTTAGAATTAATTATATTTCAAAAATATATATCTCCCATTCCAAATCACTGCATGAAATTTTTGTCAATATGTCAGCTTGATTATACGAATTTTCTGTACTTCTTAAAGTACCAAATTGTATGTTCATAGTTTCACGACATGTTGACAAAAATCCAAAATATTTTAGAATTTATTATAATAATAAAACAAGTCATATCTGTATGAAAAGTCTGAAACCATTTTAAAGATATTCAAACAGAAATATATTTATATAACACAAAAGTAAGTAATGCATGCTCATAATAAAAATATTGCATCCAATAAATGAAAAAAAATATGCAAGATGAAGGAAAAATTTTCCTTTGCACTTATGTGTTTCATTTAATAATTCTACAATCATCATAACCACAGGTTAAATTCACGACCTTTTAAAGGTTTAAATTGGATTATGAAAGTAATTATATTCATTTTAAATGCCTGTATCACAAAAAGTTTAAAATATTAAATTTTCACATAGGCATAAATGATGTAGAACAGGGGTCGGTGTTGAGTGCCTCGGCGCTTGTAAGAAGCTGTGATCGCTTCCCAAATGGAGGGAGGTGAAATATGATCAGCGATTGGGGTGCCCCCGCTAAGACGCGGGGAGTGAGAGTGCAATGACCAGAGAGATGGCCATGGGTTTTTGGAATAAAGAGACATATATACAACGCAGTCCACTAAATCTTTTTGAGTTTGAGTCTTTTAATTTAAACTGAGCTATCGATGGGCCAAAACATGGTCCTAGCTCCGCCGGAGAAATCGGCAAAATTTAATTGAGTGTTCGTTATTATTACTATTATCAATAATAGTTTTTAGAGTGATGAGAATTTGAGTAATGGTGGTCTCTTGTGAAAGCAGTCCTGGCAATGAGGTGAAAGCAAAATTGTCCCTTTGAGATTTGTGTTCTTGATTCATTTTGAGTTTTGTGTTCTTTATTTGTTTTGAGTTTTGTGTGATTAATTCGTTTTGAGTAATTAATTCATTTTGAGTTGTGAGTAATTAATTCGTTTTGAGTTTTGTGTAATCAATTCGTTTTGAGTTTTGTGTAATTAATTCGTTTTGAGTAATTAATTCGTTTTGAGTTTAGTGTAATTAATTCGTTTTGAGTTCTGTGTAATTAATTCGTTTTGAGTTTAGTGTAATTATTTCATCTTGAGTTTTGAGTAATTATTTCGTTTTGAGTAATTAAGACCATTTGAGTATTGTGATTAGTTAAGTTTTTTGAGTATTGTGTGAATAGTTGTTCTATGAATATTGTGTGAGTATAGTTAGTTCTTTGAATATTGTGTGAATAGTTGTTCTATGAGTATTGTGTGAATAGTTGTTCTATGAATATTGTGTGAGTATAGTTAATTCTTTGAATATTGTGTGAACAGTTAAGTTCTTTGAGGATTGTGAATAGTTAAAATCTTTGAGTATTGTGTGAATATTTAGTTTTTTGAGAAGTGTGTGAATATTTAGTTCTTTGAGTATTGTGTGAATATTTAGTTCTTTGAGTATTGTGTGAATATTTAGTTCTTTGAGTATTGTGTGAATATTTAGTTCTTTGAGTGTTGTGTGAACAGTTAATTATTTGAATATTGTGTGAATAGTTAATTATTTGAATATTGTGTGAATAGTTAATTCTTTGAGAATTGTGGGAATATTTAGTTCTATGAGTATGAGTAAATATTTTGAGTGTAGAATAATTAATTCCTCAAGTTGAAGTTATTTTCGTTTCGGTGAGTTTTATAAGTTGCTTGAGTTTTGATATTATTTTCTTAAGTAAGTGTTTAGATTTGTAGTTCAAAATGTCAATCGTAGCAAAATTAAAGAAAAATGAGCTAAAGCTTGTTGCTGAGGAAATAGGTTTGACTGTACCAGGGGATGCAAAAAGGTTTGATTTAAAACGGTTAATTGAGGAGAGCGATGTGTTTAAAAAAGATTACGAATTCGTGAAAACCGTGATAGAGCAAGTGTTAGAAGAAGTCAAAACCCAAGAATCCCAGCAGAACGGTGAAATAGAGTTAGAACGTCTTAAATTAGAGAGTTAAAGCGGAATTAGAATTAGCGCAATTAAGAGCTTGTGCAAATAATAGTGAGACCTCTCTTAACGGAGGTGAAACTGAGGCGTCTATTGATGTTTTAATAAAAAGTGTTAGAACATTAACAATTAAAGTGCCGAGTAAATCGGAAGGGTGGGGTTTCTTTTTTACGTCTTTAGAGAGAGCTTATTGTAACAAAAATGTACCGGAAAAGTTTAAGGCAGAGATTTTGTTAAATTTATTAGGAGACAGAGCTTCGAATATTTTAACTTATATAACCGAGAAAGAGTTAAATAATTATGAGGAAATTAAATCAATTGTTTTGAGAGAATTCGAACCAACAGCACAAGCAGTATCAGAGAATTTTAGAAATGCGTTTAGAGAAAACGAAACGCATGTGCAATTCGCTTCGCGTTTAACAACGAATTTCGATTATTATTTAAAATTGAGAGGAGTAACAGATTTTGACACTCTTAAAGAACTGATTGTATCCGATAAAATGTTTCAAACATTAGATAGGGAAACAGCAGCTCATATTAATATTAGACAATCCGGAGATTGGCTTAGACCACTACAATTGGGTAAAGAGTGTGACATATTTTACTTCGAGTGGTAAGCCCGTAAATGAGACGAGAAAAGATCACAAATTTAAAACCTTTAAAACCGCTCCCAAAGTATTTTTTTAATAAAGAGAAAGAAAAAATTGTGATTTGTGTTTAAGAAATGAAAATCACCCATTACATGCTTGCCCTCAGTTTAAAAGACTTTCGGTTCAAGAGCGCGTTACCGTAGTGAAAAATAAAAACGTGTGTTTTAAATGCTTATCCCTCAACTGCAGTGTTAAAAAATGTTCGTTTCAAAATTGTTTTTGTGGCAAAGCCCATAACAAACTAATACATTTCCGGAGGGAACTGAAGAGTGTTTCGTCCAGTGGGGTGAATAGAAGCTTACCAGACGCCCCCGAAGTCGTAAATAAGTCGCTGTCGAAGGGGGACGGGGAGTGCAGTTGGTCGGTTCCTCCTCAGGTTGAGTGTCAAAATTTCGTTTCGACTAACATAGTTGAAAACAAAAAGAACGTTATCTTATCCACGGTACTATGTTTAATAAAGAATAAGTATTCGCAGTGGCAGAGAGTGAGATGTCTACTTAATGTAGGCTCACAAATAAATCTGATTAATAATGAGTGCTTACAGCGATTGCAACTAAAAAGTGAAAAAGTAAATCAATCAATTTCCTGCATAAATAATACATCATTGACAGCTAATCGTAGAGTAAAAGCTGTCATTGCAAACAAAAATAAAAGTTTTGAGAAAAATATTTCCATGTTAGTCGTACAAAAAATAACTGATCTTATACCAAATAAATTTATTGATGCGCGTGTGCAGATTCCAGAGACAGTTAGACTTGCGGATCCAAATTTTAAAATTCCAGGGAAAATAGACATTTTGTTAAGTGCCGAGTATTTTCATCATAAAATAAAACCAGGTAAAATAAATGTTAAAAATTCGAACCTGATTTTACAGGATTCAGTCTTTGGTTACATAGTTGGAGGTAGTGTAAAAGATGAGTTAAATTCATATTCTTGTAACTTAATGTGTGAGTCCGAAGAGTTAAATTCGAGAAAAGTCTGGGAAATTGAGGAGATAGATAATGAGTTACCTAAAAATTTAGAGAATTCAATTTGTGAGGAGCATTATTCCCGGACACATAAGAGAGATGAGTCGGGGAAATATATTGTATCCATGCCTTTTAGAGAGCATTGGTTTTGTTTAAAGAACTCGAGGGACATTGCTCTAAAGATACTTGAATCGCTATGGACTCGTTTTCCTAGAGACCAGGAGTATAAAAAATTGTATCGTGATTTTTTGAAGGAATATGAAGAGTTAAGCCACGTGACTGAGACAAAAGTCAAGCTTGTTGCGAGTAAATCTCGTGTGCCACCAATTAAGCAGGTAACCATACCTCGCTTAGAATTATGTATAGTGCTGTGCTACTCGCCAAAATGATGCATAAAGTGCAACGTGCATTAAAAATGGATATTACCCCAGTCTTCTTTTGGACCGATCCCACAATAGTGCTATCGTGGATGAAAAACGAGTCCCGAAATTTAGATGTTTGTAGCAAATCGAGTATATATATATATATATATATATATATATATATATATAGTAATCATCCAAAACTTAACAGAGTTGAATAAGTGGCATGTTCCTTCGGAACAAAATCCTGCTGACAACATATCAAGAGGACTTGATCCTGAGAAAATTCAACAAAGTGATTTGTGGTGGTTCGGGCCAACTTTTCTAGAAGTGCCTGCAGTGAACTTCCCTAAATACGTCAATGAGATCCATAATTGTGAACCTTACCAACGAGAGCTGAAGGATAATCAAGTGGAGTCAATGTGTTTCTTAGTACAAAATAACGAGATTCTTCTCATCATTGTTAAGTGTTCTTCGTTTCTGAAACTGCAAGGAATCCTTGAATGGTGTGTGCGTTTCAAGGAGAAAGATCCATTACAGATAACCTCTAGCAATTTATCTGTAGCTGAATTGTCTACAGCTTTATTTTGCTTAATAAGAGATGTACAATCTGTATATTTTATAAAGGAAATTCGGTGTATTGAAAGAGGACAACAATTACCAGATTCCAGCCATTTATTAACTTTGTCTCCATTTTTAGACGAGAGGAAAATACTCTGTGTGGGTGGAAGATTGAGACATTCCAATCTACCTGCCGAACAAAAACATCCTATGCTAATCTCTAACAACCACCCTATTTGTGACAAAATTATTAAACATTGTCATGTTTCTTATTTGCATACAGGTACTGAGGCTACTTTGGCAAACATAAGAACCAAATTTTGGATTGTGAATGGCAGATCCAAAGTCAAACGTGTAATTAAGCAATGCATTAAATATCTTAAGGTAAGTGCAAAAGGTAAAAACCAAATGATGGCAGATTTACCTAGTGCCAGAGTAAGCATTGCGAGAGTATTTAATAAAGTAGGACTGGATTTTTGTGGTCCTTTCCTTATAAGATTAATTCCAGGTAGAGGAAAAAAAGTGTATAAATGTTATATTTGTATATTTTGTTGTTAGAGCCATTCATTTAGAAATTGTAAGTAACTTAAGTATTGAAGCAGTTTGGGTTAAAGGTGAAGATAATTCAAAATTATTGAATTGGAATCTTGCCAAAATAGTAGAGGTTCATCCAGGTACAGATGACATAACTAGAGTAGTTACATTAAAAACAGGTAAAGGTGTATATAAACGACCTGTTAGTAAAATTGTTAAATTACCTTTTAATTGTAATTTAATTTCTTGATTTGTATGTGTGTGTAGCAATGTATTGTATTTCCATAGTGTACAGTGTTTTTTTTGTTTATTGTAAAATGTATCATGTATTTGTAATTGCTTGATTGTATGTTGAAAATTTTTTTAAAAATTTGTCAAGGCGGGTGGTATGTTGAGTGCCTTGCCACTTGTAAGAAGCTGTGATCGCTTCCCAAATGGAGGGAGGTGAAATATGATCAGCGATTGGGGTGCCCCCGCTAAGACGCGGGGAGTGAGAGTGCAATGACCAGAGAGATGGCCATGAGCTTTTGGAATAACGAGACATATATACAACGCAGTCCACTAAATCTTTTTGAGTTTGAGTCTTTTAATTTAAACTGAGCTATCGATGGGCCAAAACAGTCGGCAACCTATGGCACGCTACCACTCTACAAAATTATAGGATAAAATTAAATCGTTCTGTTTCTCCTTTCAAACACTTTACACATTTTTTATATAAAGGTTCTTTTTACCTTCTGTTCACTGCCATAAAACGATTCTGCTGAATCAGCTTGCATGTAGTTTGTATGATTTATAAACAAGAAAAAAAATCCTGCGCTTAAATGTGACTAATTATTAGTATTAAATATTCAATGCAAATAAAAATTGCTGAGTAATATTTATAAAATGAAGTATCGCTCATTACGGCTCAGTGAATAAAAAAGAAAGTAGTTTGTTCTCATATGAAATATATTTTGAGTCCACTATTCCGAATCCTGTGTCAAATTGAAAGTCACAAATTATACCCTTGATATTGCGACATTAACTAGAGCTCTGCAGGTACAAAGTTCACTTTAAAAATTTGAATTTTTTATTTAATTTTGTTGCATGAACACTTATATTTTCTGTTGTTTATTTCTTATTTCATAAATATTTTTAAAAATCCATAATATATGTACAATTTTGTTTTTTTATTTATATTGAAAGTAGTCATATTTTAAGTTTTTACTCCTTATTTTTTTAAAAAAAATTCTAAAAAAACACATATTTATGTACACAGTTTTAATTTTTTTTATTTATGTTGAAGGAATAGTTGTATTTTATGTTGTTTATTTTTATGTCAATAAATATCTTTAAATGATGCATGATTAACATATAAAACACTAAATCTTGACCTCTATTTCTTAATTCTGCATGTATTATCGTGGGAATCGAATTGTTTTAAATATTTCTTATTGCATGGCACGCTGAATCATGTTGGTTGGTTTGGCACGCCACAGCTAAAAGGTTGCCGACCCCTGATGTAGAATGTCAATTCACAGACCGATCATTGAATCGATAATGAGTAGAAAACATTATATAATGAACAATGAGACAATTATTTTCATTCTTTAAAAATCAAACGGCATGAAGACAAATTGAGGAATAATACAAGGAAAATTACAATTTATTCATTTAAGTACAAAAATCTGGTTTCATGAAAAATGTGAGTTATAACACTTTAATGAATTTAAAAATAAATATAAATGAATATCTGTAGAAAAAAAGATCTTTAAGGAGAAATAAATGTTTTAATTTTTTTACTTGAATACTTACTACTGTGCATCGCATCACGTAAATTGCTTTAATCAACGAGTATAAAATATAGTTCTTTATTTAACGAATTTTATAATAAATAAAAATCCCACCCAATTTTTTTTCAAAGGGAGGGAGGGGACCATTTATTAAGTAATTAAAACATTAACATACTGTTAAAATCTTAACTAAAATTAAAACAAAGGAGAACACAGATTATATTTTTTAAAGTATTTAGAGAGTTGCTTTCAGGTTTCAGTGACTTTTGCTTTATTAATTTTTACGACGAAGTAAGCGCAGTAGATAATAAAACTGTTAGATCTAATATTTGAGTCATTATATTTATAAGAAGCATCATTATTATTACCTCAAATTCACTCTGAAAGAGTAAATCACTATCTACGTGTCTTTCAATAAATGCTGCTGGAAGCTCATCTGCAGATATAGGACCAAGTCTAGGAATTTTAGATAGTGGTCCACCTGAAAATTAAATAGAGACATTACAAATATAAAGCACAAATGGCACACACTTTCCAAATTAAAAGTTAACAAAAAATAAAACACATTTATTTTATATATTTTCTTACACTGAAATTTTTTTAATACAAAAAATTTAATAGTATAAATAATTGAACATTGTGTGTGTGTGTTTTTTTATTAGATATATTTTTTGATTAATCTAAAAAAAAATTTCTTAAGAAAAATAAGAAAGATATTTTTCAGGGAACACAGATTTATTAGATTTATTTGCAATGATTGTACTTGTACACATTATAAGCCTATAAAACTTAGAAACGGTAAAAATGCATATGAATATCCTTTCTCATTCATAATGTTTTTTATTCATATTGTTAATGTATTCATAATGGGGCCGTGGGTAGCCTAGTGGTTAGAGTATCGGACGCCAGACCGGAGGGCCTGGGTTCGATGTCACCAAATATCCTCCGAGTACACACGGGGTACGTGCTCGTTGAATCGGTGGGTTCGAAAGTCTTGTGGGCGGTCGTAGTAGCAACCACGCGGGCAGGGGGTTGGAGAATATTTCCCTCCAGTTCTATGCTTAAATTGTGGAGGTGGAGATAGGTGGTGTTACCATCTATTGGGTATCAACCGAGCCAAATCGTACTGTCACCTGCACTGTGCTCAAAGCTAACGACAGGCGTACACCTAGCCCTTGCCAAGATGAATTTCTTGAGCCACGATCTGACACCGTCAGACAGAAACAACAACATAAATCAACTGATTTTTTTAGAAGAAAGTCAGTAAGAAGCAGCATATTACATTTTTAAAAGAGGTTGAATTTTACACTTATTAATATAGTAAAAATACGTGAATATATATAGTTCTGATTTTTAAAATTCTGATCATTTATGGATTATGTTATGTGTCTTCAGCATAAGCATTTTTTTAAAAGAGGGATACATAAATATATAAGCAAATTATAGCTAACAGCTTTCTAATACAAGCAAACAAAATGCTCAAACAGGAAGAAAAAAAAGTTTTAGTTTCTTAAAAATTTAGAAATAATTGAATAATTAATAATTTCTAACACATTTTTGGATGATGGTATGATTAAAAAATTCGAACAAATATATTTTATGTTGCCGTCACAAAAAATAAAAATTCTACAGAGAAAGCAAATACATATATATATTCTATCGCACAATGCATGCATTAGAAATTATTGTTTTAACTATGCTTCTATAGAAATGTACATGATCTAAGTTATTTAGGTTACTGAAATACATCGGAATTAATCTAATTTGAATTTTACAGTGGAAAGCGTTGTAATGATTTCGTATATTATGAAAAATAAATTTTGTGTATGAGGTACAGAAGCAGAGAGAACATAGAAAATTTGTCGTTCATTACTGAGGAAAAAATTTAATAACACACCTTTTTAAGATTTATAACAGTAATTTTTGAAAATAGTGGTGGCCCAGTGCGACGTAGAGAAAATTGTAGGCAACTATTATATTGAAGTTGCGCGCTTATCTGGAGGACAGAACCCAGGACCGAGTAATTTAACGACTATACCAAAATGATCACTTTCGTACGGAGGTTGTATATGATACCGCTACACACTCCCCTACCAGTGACGTGGTGGTTAGGCAAACGAACAATATCACGCGAGTGGTCAGTTGGAGGAGTTGCGTCAGGTAAGTTGGACGACTTTGTTAGCTGCCTCAGTGAGGAGCTGGCTATGTCAAGTGATTTTGACGAGTTATTGGTTGCTCCTTTTGCGGATAGATGGCTCCACGACAGTTCAGAAGGTTTCGTAGCTCAAGCCAGGGTCACCAATGAAGTGGTGCTCTTATCCGGAGGACAAAACCAGGGTCATTTGGATCCGAAACATAGCAATTGAACCACCATACCAAAATGAACAGTTTAGTAAGGAGGTTGTTACTGGTTTATATAGATATGATACCGCTACAATAGGCTAACGATTCTCGACAGTGAATGTCGTTTATTCCTACAGACCTTTTGCCTTGTGCACGCAATGTGAACTTAGTTTACATCGAGATATAAATTTTATTGTTGAGATTTAAAAATTATTAAAATGTTCAACAATTTTCAATAATTATATATTCACCTTTACCTCGCGGCAAATGACCGTTACGATTAATTGTTCTAAGTATTAAAGCTGTGAGTCCTAAGCGTTCTCCATTTTCTAGATATTGGGGCCCATGTTTATGCCTGTAAGAAAAACAATACAGCATATTAATCACAAATACATAATTATTAAAATAATGCTTCTCACATAAGAAATAAAAGATTAAATAATTTATAAAAAATAGAAAATATTAATTAAAATTTAATAAAAATATTTTGTCTAAAACTTTTTAAAAAATTATGATTAAATTATTAATGTATTGGAGCGAATATTTTTTTTTTTTTTTTTTTTTTGCGTAAGAAAACAATTCTAATGGGAATTATATGTGTCATTCAAATATTCTAAACTACTGCTAATAACTAGTAATAAAACTGTTGTGACCTAGTAGTACAGCTGTAGGCCACTAGATGGCTGCACTAACTTTCCTCGACACTGCTATCAAACTAATATATGTAAAATTTTAGTTTTTAAAAAAGTAATTGAATAATTACAAAGAGATGTAGAAGAGAGAATTTATATATATAGTATTTTATATTTAAATATGTTTATAATAATTAATAGATAATGTTTGTAATTTTTATTTTATAATTTGTATGTATACGAGCAAAAATCGATTTTTCTATGGGTAACTGTAAAACTAACTATAATGTTAAAGCAGTTAACTATAATGTTCAGAGCCTGTTTCTCAGAAAGAGATGGAATTTCTGATGCGTTGTGGGTTGAAATTAAAGTTGAATTTTCATAGTCATTTTTTTTAAGCCACTTCACGCAACCGTAAGAAAAATCTCGAATAATTAGTGCCCGTAATAGCTAGGGAATAAATCCATAAAAACAAAAAGCGAAAGTGAATGCCAGATGGGGAAAAGTTTATTCTAAATATCAAAAATCAAGTTCATTGATTCTAACAGAATCTATAATACGCAAAAAAGAAAAACTGATTAAAAGTTTTTCTTCCGTATTAATACGCCTTGATTAAAAATTCATTGTAAGAAAATTATTGAGCATTTAACAGTCTAATATTCCCGTATTCTTCCAAAAAATATTCAATTTTAGAAAAAAAATGCATTATTTATCTCAGTTAATTTGTTTTGCCTTTTCAAATTCCAACTAATAAATAAAATATAATCCAGTGTTCGATTTAGTATAGGGAAGTCTTTTTATTTAAAACCTTTAAGAATTATTTGCGCCCCCCCCCCAATATCTGCTGCGTTTTAATGAAAACTCTAAATACTTTTTCTATTATATACAAATAACAGCAACATGGGTTAAAAAGAAGAATGGAATGTTACTTAATGGAGTACCAAGATAAATGAACAATAAAAAAAATCATTCTCATACAAAAATTTCATCTCAGTTTTTAAGGTATAAATCGTTCCCTAAATTGGCATCCATAGTCTGTCATACCAAAAAAACAATATAAGTTATCTCAAAGAAAATATTGTGAATACAGAATGAGTACTATACAGTGAGACCGTGTCTTGGTTGAAGATACAGTTGGTGCTAAACTTCCACCTAAAATTCATTCGATAGACTTCTACAAAACTTCACTTATTTCAAGAGATGTAAGTTCACTGGACATAGATTTCATTGCAATATCTAACGAGGAGGCCTTTTAAATTTGAACAGTGCCTTTTGTAAACTCGAAGGTCAAGTAGTAGCGTATCGCGCTTCCACACTATAGTTCCGGGTTCTATTCCCGGGCAGGGCAAGGTCGACTAAAGTGGGTCGATAAATGAGTACAGTAGAACGTCGTTTATCCGAATCAATTGGGACCAGACATCGTTCTGATACGCTATGGTTCGGATAACCGAATGCGATCCATGCAATATATGAAACCGGACGCTATACGAATATTGAAAATCATCACATGCAGGAAACGTGCTTGAAGAAAAAGCAAAATAGGTGCAAAATGTCGTAATTTTACCTTTATTGGGGAAAATAATCACTTATTTTTCGCGGTACCATTGTAAACCTTCGTTTTTTCGCTGCAAGGTCTCTGATTCTCTTAAGTATCAGTAGTTGAGTAGGACAGCGGTCTGATTGTTGATCGCAATACTCCATAGCTGTCTCTAACCCAGAAGATTGACCCTTGCTACTTTCGTAGTCGTTGTCCTCGCCTTCATCCGTTTCATCATCGAGAGGGTCGGACTCTTCTTGCATGGAAGTTACAATCTAGTCATCATTTAGCATTTGAAATCCATAGCCTTTTGCATCGCATGCTATCTAGGTTTCTACATCTTCATCGCATTTTTGAAATCTTGAGATCGATTGGGCAAAGTTGGTAATCTCCTCCGTGCGGTCATCATTGAAGTCTTCTTCGCCTTCTAAATCTGGCCACAGCTTATTTCATGCATTTTTCAGGCTCTGTCTTTCGAGCGAGTCCCACGCTTCGGCTAACATGTAGCAGGCGTTTTTCATGTTGTACTTTTTAGCAAAAGCAGCAACACTTTCTTTGTCGTTTTCTGCTAAAAGTAATCTCCGCAAATCTTGTTTCCTATAAATTCTCTTGTGCTTTTCAATAACGCCTTTGGTTCATTGGTTACACCAGCGCAGTGACTTTTGGTAGAAGATACATCACGCTGAAGTCGACATCAATTGTATTGAGAACTTTGCCTGTTTTCCCTTCACAGTCACGAAGTTTCTTGACGTTGGGAATGAAGTCTTTAAGTACCATTCCGGACTTTGGTCCGGATATTTGACGCTTCGGATAATAAACGTTCGGATAAACGACGTTCTACTGTACCAAGCTTGCTTGGGGACTTAAACACCGGAGGTCTCTATCAGACTGACCACCTGATCGGGACATCTGCTCATGCACCTCAGCGCCCAATGGTCACGTATACCGGGATAGGCTGTTGCGCCACTGACTTTGCATATATAAACACACCATATTCGTTTTAAAAAAATGGGAATGTATTGTAAAATGAGAATATAGAGTCAAACGAGTCCATATCAAATATTTGGAAGTGTAAAAATAACCAAAATTTGGTATTATATAAAACATATTAATTAAATAAGAGCTATAAACAATGTCTTCTGTGTCGATTGTTCCCTAAACTTACCATATTTATTTCTTTTAACCATCGACACATTAAAATAAATTTCAACTTACCGAAAAAGATACAGAGCCAGACCTAAAGCTAGAAAGACCAATATGATACCACAAATTACTCCGAGTATGACAAGAATCGGACTTTCTGTAGAAGTTGGTGTTGGAGGAGAACCTACAGAGACAGTGCAGACTGCATGCATAAATAAAACCTTATGCTTTACACACACACCTCTCCACTTGATGAACATACATTTTACAATAAACATATAATAAAAACTACAACAACTACACTATAAATATTAAAATATAATGTTTAAATATATTTATATTTGATTAGAAATGCAATAATGTGCATGTATTTGAATACAAATTTAGTAAAAAGGCCAAAAAACTTTTAATTGCTTTGTGTTGCTCTTTTACGTGTAAGTTGATGCTTTTAATGAGATAACTTATTCACATTTTCCCAATTCAGGGATTCAACTAAACAGAATGTAATATAGATAAAAACATTCCTACTTATTGTAAAACTTTGCAAAAAACACACCTGTTTAATTTTGCTTAGATCTATCGATTTATAAGAATCATTGTGTTCTTTATATCTTTATTCTTAGTTGATAATAGAAAAAAATGGTACCTTCAAGTTTATCGCCAAGAAATTTTAGAATGTTGAAAATATCCCCAGAAAGTGTTCGAAATATAATTTTAAACTAGAAATGGAATGATAATTTTTAAGTTAAATTTGGAAAAGAGATATATTTTTTATTATTTTGTTAATTGCTCATAATGATTATTTCTTCCTCTTGTATTAAATTTTTCTGCTCGTTACTAATAGTTTCTGCCAGAGTTTTAATGAATCTTAGTCCTTTGCTTTGATTTCATATTGAAATTTTATTGACTCATTATATTTTATCTGTGCATTAATTGTTTTTATATTTTAATAAAACAAAAAAAAATGAAACGCAGAATTCAAATCAATATAATAAACCATAAAAAATAAAAATATATAAAAACATGATTCAAATCTATAAAATAAACACATTAGTATAAAAATAACAAGACATGAATAAAAAACAAGAATATCATTCAAATGAAGATATTAAAATAAATAAAGAGAGCAGAATAAACCAAATAAAAAAATCAATATTGTAGCAAATAAAGCCCATTTTTTTTTAACATTTGAGAAAAGAAATAAATTCACACAAGTGCAATTTTTAGAATAAAGATTTTGGTTTAGCCAGTTAATATTAAATCTGAATTTTCTAATTTATCATTGGCATAATAAAAGGATGAAGTATATTTCAAAATCAGCACATTAAGTCATTTTTATAACTAAAATGCAAAGAAATTACAGAAATAGTAATAAAGTTCAGCTACGATGCCTAAAAATTGAGTTTTAAGGAACAAGGTGTTATAATATTTTTTTTTTAATTATTAAGAAGTTTGAAAAAAATCTCAACAAAAACAGAATAAATGTACATTACTTACAAAGTTTTTTCGAAACTAAAAGAATAGAACAAGAAAATAATTTCTAAGAATATATAAATTTTCTTTAAAAAATGCTTGTAAATAAATGGGTTAGTGTAATATGTTCTAATGGAGTTATGCATTATTGCATTTCTTACACAAAATCTTTCAAAATGCTTAATTTAAAAAAAAAATACTTTCATTATTTTTTAATTGTTATTCTTAAAAGAAAAAGTTGATTAGATATGTAATGAAAACTGTTAATGGTCGATTGAAATTAAATTATTACAGAGTAATACTTATAACTATTACTTGCATGCCTTATTAACTTATTCGGATACCTTCAATATAATTCATAATAATTTATTTACTTATAATTTTTTAATTCCTCGAACAATTTAATCATTTTTATTTCGATACATGCAAATAAGTAATAAAATATTTAAATAATAATTGTTTCTTAAATTTTACGAGATAATGTGACAATGAAAGTTCATAATGAAAATCATATTTACCTGTTAAAATTGGCGCAAAATATGGACTTGTTTTCGTTAATACCTGTAAATTTTAATGCACATATTATTATAATGATGATTTCAAAAATAAAAAAGCACTTAACTCTATGAAATATATACAACAATTTGTTATATTTTTTTAAAGAACTGTATTTTTTTACAAGTACACTCACTGCAATAGAAAAAATTGCTTATCAAGAAATTATATAGTTGGATCGCAACGAAACATGTCATTGAGGCACGTGTCAGGCTTATATGCAAATGATCAGGAATACAGCATGATCGTATTGTTACGAATTTTGTATAAAATAGTGTAAATAATCTGTATTTGGATGTGTAATGCATTTATATTACTCTATGTTATGCGTATTTTATGTTCAATTTGTAATATTCACAAGCAACGCCACCCCTTACGTTATAATGGCAATTCCAATAGGAACTTGGCGAAATATTGGCGATAGGGCCAAGTTGGCATAAGTTTTGGCGAGTTCGGTAACCTATGGATTCTTCTAGAAATTAGTGGAGAAATTCACTAATTTCACGATCTATGACGCAAGCGGATTTTTCTCGTAGTTTCCGCCGGGTCTATAATTAGAGCAATCTCGCTGAAACGAGTCAGTCTTGTTTCAACCAGCGAGTAGTGGGCATTATTTTGATTAGCGATTAGTAAACTTGCCTTGACCGCAATTAGCTCGGCTGTGCTAGTGAATGGTCTTTTACACGCGTGTATTTAATATACTGATAATTGTATCTGAGTGCTGTTGAAGGTGTGAAGACCTGAGATTTATTGAGTAAATATTGCTGCTGCATCCTATATTTCAAGGATTGCATTTTCGTCAATAAATTTGCATCGCTCTTAGATAACTGTCTTGTACTTTTTGTGACTGAATTGCATAAAATCCTCGAACCCCGATAAACGTAACAGTATATATATAATGTCATATAAATATACATTTCATGAATTACATAATGCCATCAGAGGGTGTTGATTTATTTCTCCCTGGCACATACACATACAAAAAAAACTGGTACGCAGAAGTTTTTTTGAAAGCGTACTGTGACGACGTTACATGGAACGGCTCAAATCCCTCTATACATGCCGAGTTCGACATATGAAAAGCAGGTAGCTTGCTTGGTGGGTTATAGACAGCACGTGCCTCTGGCGTCATTGTCCTTTGTTTGGCATCTGGACAGTCGACGCCGGTGTGACTGAGGGCACAAGGGACGGGACATAGACGTATTGTGCGTTCATTGGTGGTATTTGTCTGTCTTATTAGACTGGCGCTTCGGAGGATGGCGGCAGGTCACTTCAAAGAGGAAATGGTAACAAGACGGATCATAAATCAGATGTTGGACAAGCCTTTGTCACCGGAACATTCGAGAGGGACCAGAGCCATTGTTCGGCCTGCACCAGTGGTGGGTTACTGAGACTGAGGTGCAGGGTGAAAAACTTTGGAGCCTGCCAATGAGAGATGGCAAGGGGCGTGTAGTTGACCCACCCCTGAATTTTAAAAGGATAGATTCGGTGAGAAAGAGAAGACGAACGACTCAGGTTATCTGATCTAGAGGAAAGAAAAATTTGTGGGTGAAAGCGTCCTCAGGACAGAAAAAAACTCTCTTCACGTGGAGGCCTGGTCGCGATGGGCAGGGAGAGAAACGCTGACGGTTCCTGATCCTGATCTTTTGGGACTGAGAACATTGCGGGGCAAGCGCCCTCCGGACAATAGAGAGATGTATTGGAGCAATAAGACTGAGGACTGAAAGAGACACAACACACCGGCTAGGCGACCCTGCAATTATTTCAACGCGAGACTAGTTTTCTTCTCAGCAAAACAAAATGATGGAGGCATTGCGTGTGATGTATAATTTTAATTAATCTAATATTTACGTTTTCTAGAAATACAAATAATTTTTAATGCTTAGCTGTGTAACTGAATATGCTACTCTGCCACGACGTTACAGCTAAAGATAATTAAAATATAGTAAGTGGTGGCAGCTCAGTGGGATCGGTATTTGTCTAATTAATTAGATGCTTGAATCCTTTATTTGAATGAACTTTAATTTGAGAGGGGAAAAAAGAGAAAATGCCAGCCGTGTGTGCGAAAAAAATAAACGAGTTTTAAGCATCTTGAATTTTACGGAGTTCCTGTGGGTGAAGCTTGTTCCTGTTACTATAGAAGTTCCTGTTGTGTGTCCATTCCTGTTGGTGAAATGTGTGCCTATTACTAGAAATTCCCGGAGTTCCTTGTGTTCATCCCTGTCTGTGAATTGTGCGTGCTGAATCAAAAAAAGAAACAAGCGGAGGGTAACCGAAGTGGGATTCCTGGTTTCCGTCGGCTGATTTTCAAGACTGAGGGTGTTCTCCAACCATGTGTGCTTCCCGACCGAGTGTGTTCCAGTGATTCCGTCTACAAACAGAAAGGTAAGTCTTTTCTTTGAGATTATTCTCGGGGCAGCAATTCATCATTGTTTTTGTATGTAAATTTGGTAGTAATGAATTTACAGGCTAGGTAAAGTTAGCAAGCACAGGGCGAAGAGACTAGACAGATTTTTAAGTTTTGTATGAAGTGTATAAATGTGCGATGTATTAGTATTTTTGTTTGTGTATGGAGTTAAGTCTTAGTATGTAGTAGTTATACTTGTTTCGTTGGTACAGTTATTGTGTAGGGTACTGTTTTGTTTTTGGATTTGCGCATATTTGTGAAATATAGTTAAGTCTAGGTCTAGTGTATTTTTAGTTTACGTTGAATATTTGTATAATTCTTGTGACAATTAAGTTTAGATTTGGTTTTGTGTGTATTAGTGCATCGCGGCGTATCTATTAAGGCAAAGAAAAGAAGTATTAATAGAAATGGCGAAAGAATTGGGAGTCGAAGTCGATAATACTTTACCTAAGAACAGAATTTGTAAGAAACTAAGAAGAGAATTTGTCAAAGTGACTACTATAATGAAGAGTCAGTTAAGTATTTGTTGGAGGGTATTTTGGAAGAAAAACGTGAAAATAAGGAACGTGAACGGGAAAAAAGGGAACTGGATGTTGAAAATAAGGGTTATGAAGAGCGTAAACAAATGAGAGAATTGGAGTTAGAACAATTGAGAGCTCAATTCAGAAATAAGTTAAAAGAAAACGATTTGAAAATTAAGTCAGGGGATAAAAGGGAATATCTCGCACATATTCGTTATATGTCAGGAAACCGGACCGTGGAAGTTATTGAACCGATTAAAAATAGTAGGCTGTTAATTAATCGGGTAGTTAATAAAAATGAAAAGGAAGCCATGTCTTGTGAATTTGGATTTGAGATGTGTGATCCCCCCCCCCCGTGAAACACACTTGCGTTGTTCCCCCGAGGGGTAAGAAAAGAAAAGGGTAAAGTGTCTGGCGTAGAAGGAAAGTGGTCAATATGTATAGAATAAGTGATTATGAATTGAAGGTGGGGTCAAGAGCAATTGAGGAAAGTGTTACAGCTGTGGCGATGTGTGCACAGCGGGTAATATATCATGAAGATATAGGAGTTGGTTCTTCAGAAGGGACAGGAGATTCGGGTTTGACAAACCCTGCAACATTGATTTGTGAGGGTGAGTGTGAGAAAAAGGATGGAGTCAACCGGAAGTTGAAAGTGGAGCTTGCCTAACAGAGGGTAAAAAAGTTTTCGAAATTTTATAATGGCTGGGATAGAAGTAAGCCAGAGAAAAGGGAAAGAAATTTACAAGTGCAATGCCGTTGTTCGAAAAGTTGTGCGAGATGAGTTAGCAATGCATTTGATTCTTTCAAAACCAAAGGAGATTGACAAGAATTTGTTAGGGACGGGTAGAATGACAAATAGTAGCTCAGAGTTTGATTATGAGATAGATTTATACCCAAAAAAAAAGGGATTGCAGCACAATTTATCTTGTAAATTAAAGAAATTGTATCGTAGGAGGCCGGAATCAGCAAATTTGGATATAGGAAATAGCTTGGAGGGAATAAAGAAAAATGTCAAAGTTCCCTATCTGGTAAAGCTATTTATGGAATTTGAACTGCACTTTAAGGAAAATGTCAACTGCACTTCAAATTACCGCCTGATCGAATTAACTATTTAAGAATTGTCGTTGATAGAAACAAAGAAAGGTTTCCCCAGATCCCGGGACGATTTCTTTAATGCAGAGGGATAATAATTAGAGGAAAACCGTCTAAAATTAAAACTGTTTCCATATGCCTGAGATTAATACTCTAAGAGAGGAAATTGGGTATCTTATGGATTTAAGTGTAATCGAGATGGGGCAGTTCAATTGTACACTGTCCACTGTTCGGAAAAGTGAACCGATATCCATTCCCGTGTATTAAATATAGGCATTTGAAACAGGTGACGCGAGCTGAAATTCATCTTTTGTTAAAAATGGAAGGTTCTGTAAAAAGAATAGAGCGGCATTGTGGGTCACGGTACTGGATTTGTGGAAATGGTCTTTTTCTCATGCTAAAATATCACAAGTATGGCGCATACGTAATGCCACTTGGCATTTACATGATTTAAAAAATGAGGTTTAAGATTGTATGCGCGTCTTCTTATGGATATAAATTAACGACTCAGGTTTTGGAATGATTATTACAGTTTGCTTTACCTCGAATGATCGATATAGACATCTTGGTGCAAATTTGGAAAAATCGTGTAAAGCAAATTGACTTTGTATTAGAAGGGTTGAGAAGTGTTGAGTCAGAATTCATGCCAACAAAAGGTAAAAAGATTAGCGCAGTTGGACATTTGTAGCGTGTACATGATATAAGTTCATTTCGTGAGCTGATGAGGTACGAGATTAATTATAGTCCTAATTATAGTGCCATAATTTCCCATTTTTAGAAACCATGAATATTGTGAAATAACGTGTTATAAATATTGTGAGAAAGCGTGCAAGAAGCCTAGGTGGATATTTATCTCTAAATTAATGTTGTTTAGCCCAAAAAGTTATAAATATTTGAATTTACAGTTTTTTAATGTAATTTTATAAATAATTTACTTTTAATTTAAGAAAGTTACATGGAAATGTCATTGGATTATGCAGACTGGAATACGCAGTCATTTAAATTTTCCTATTAATTAATTTTACATTTTTATTTTATTTGCATGTGTATGTGTGGTTGGTTGTGTGTGTATGGTGGAGAAAAATTATGTGATACTGAAAATCTTTTGTGTCTCTTAGTTAAAGTGTAAGCAAACAGATGTTTAGTACAGTAGTTATGTGCGATTTAATGTGTTAGGATTAGTAAAATATTAGCATTTGACTTATTTACTTAAAAACTCAAAATTTTTAAGATGAGGTGTACCATTCAGAAAAGAATCCAAGGTTCGGAATTTAAGTTTTTAGTGAAAAGTGTACGTTTTTATGGAATTTCGGATTTATTTATTATTTTATTTTTTATTAAATTTGTTATACTTGAGTTGCTGTCCTGGTCAATCTCATTGATAAGACATTCTTTCTATGAGTCAGTCCGCAGAATGGAACCAGCCTGGGGCCAGAGAAGTCCAGTGAAATGGACCTTTTCAGGGAAAAGGAGTTGTGACGACATCACATGGAACGGCTCACACCCCTCTATACATGTCGAGTTTGAAATATGGAAAGCATGTGGCTTGCTTGGTGGGTTATAGACAGCACGTGCTTCTGGCGTCATTGTCCTTTGTTTGGCATCTGGACTGTCGACGCCGGTGTGACTGAGGGCACAAGGGACGGAACATAGACGTATTGTGCATCCATTGGTAGAATTTGTCTGTCTTAGGAGACTGGTGCCTCGGAGGACGGCGGCAGGTCACTTCAAAGAGGAAATGGTAACAAGACGGATCATAAATCAGATGTTGGACAAACCTTTGTTGCGGAACATTCGAGAGGGACCAGAGCAATTGTCCAGCCTACACCAGTGGTGGGTTACCGAGACTGAAGTGCAAGGTGCAAAAGATTGCCTTGATTTTTGAAGATACATAAAAGTTTTTGAATATGAAAATCATATCAATTTTCTCAAGCAGATTTAAAAAGTAGTAATTAAATAAATTATTTCCAAAAGAATGTGAAATTCTAACTATTATAGGAATAAATTCATTTAACTATCATTCTATATATTGAATAACTATAACTTTGTTAAAACTCATCCTTTGATGACAAAGTTTTTGGTATATCAGTAATTGCTAGCATTATGTATATGTAACAATCCTCGTTAATTTTCTCTTGAGGGTTTTGTAATTTGTAATGGCCCTGAGCTTCCAAAAACTTCGCGTAAATAATCAACTAGAGTTTACCCATCTAACTGATTTTACCGTAACTTTAACATTTCAAAACGATGTGCTCAGCGTTTTTAAATTAGGAATTCTATAGTCTACATCGTTCGATGTATTTAGACCAATCAGAGAAGTCTTACACCTAAGTAATATGGTTTTGGGAGCTTCGGCTGGCATTTTGTAAGTATACTAGATTTTTCTGGTAAATTAATACCACTTCTTGTCCTCGTCATGTAAATTCGTGTGCCGTTTTTTATGTGTGTGTATGTGATATATGTTTTTACGTGTTTTTTTACCAAAAATAAACCAAAATGCAAAAGTACCAAGTCTCATCCATTAACGAATAAGACTACTACATAATAATCAACATATTATTATGTAGTGACATATAATATATGATATATTATTTTATTAGAACTCACAGTATCATTGGGGCCTTGTACTTTAATTAATACGTAACCGGTGTAGTTGGTGCTGGGAGCTAAGATACCATCTTGTACCAGATCTACTTCTTGAGTATCATGATTAGCAAAGGAATCTTGTATAATATGTCGTTTCCTGTCTGATGTTGACGGGTTGGTATCACAGTTGCGCTGATGGTTGTCACCAATGACAACTTCACTCACAAAATCCTCACTAGAGGAGAAAAAGAAATTTCATTAATTTACATGAAATTCGAAACATACATATAAAAATAGAGTTAATTTAGAAGCATACCTGGTAAATGCTTCCGCAACGTAAGCTCCATGGCCTTCATTCTTATGAACTTTTTCATGGGTGGATAATTGTAGAGCTTCTGGATTATCAGGCAATTTGCTTAAATTTTGACCTTTAGGTAACTTAATTATGACAACTTTATAACACCTAAAATAAACATTAGAAATGCATATGAATAGCTTGCAGAATTAGCTCAATGATTTAAAGAACAATGTATTCATCACTGTTATTATATAATTAGAAATCATTAATTTTTAGACACTAGCATTTTCTAACAGAGCTCTGCTAATCAACAACTTTAAAAAAATTTTAACATGATCTACACATATATAAAGTGCAGCAGGCCTTTTCGTGGTGCACCCTGAGTACCGCTAAATCTGCTATAGCGACTGCCGCTCTCTACAAATCTTCTTTTGCAATGCATTCGAATTCGTTTTAACCTGACTGACTCCCCTTTTTGTGTTTTGTGTGCTGATGGACAAGTCATGGACGCTGCTCATCTTGACGTGTGCTCTGCACTTAAGAGTTTAGACTGTAATGTAAAGAAATATTGGAGAGCTGGTTGCCTAATGACCAGATGGTCAATCTCCAGGCATTTGATAAATAATAAATATATAATACACATGTATAAAGCTAAAAAAAGCTTGAAATTTGTAATTTTTTTTCTTTTACTGAACTTTAAAGAGATATTTTTTGGGGGTTATTCCTTAAATATGTCTTGAATTTCAGTCAGTAGAAAATATTAAATATTTCCTGTCACACACACACACAAAATTCAAAATCTATCAAATATGTATATATATAATATTTACATCTAATAGCTTAATTTTTAACTACGAATCACATAGTTTTCGATAGATGGGAAGGACTGACAAATAATTTCCTTTGAAAAGAAGTGCATTCTATACATTTTCCTTTGAACAGAGAAGTATTGATTTCTTTAAAAAAGCATTCTGCACTCATCTTCATAATAATCAACAATCACTTATTATTTTACGACTCAAATGTAAAATAGATACAAGATCAGTAACAAATCCAGATTCTTTCTCAAATATGTTCTATCATATTTAAATATTCATGGAATTAAAAAAAAAAATTTCTTTCATCCAAATTTATCACAAAAAAGAATTTAAGTAATAAAACTAGATTTAAATTTAAACAAGCATTATATGATAAAAAATTTAATTTTTGCAAGTATTTCTCAAAAAGTTACCCAGTTAGTAAAATACATATCGGATACGTAGAATTTACAAAATACAGATACTTTTCCTAAATTAAGAAGAAACTTATATATAGATATATACCTATATATAACTTGTCAAATTTCTTACATTTGCCGATAAATTTCATTCCCAGTTATTACATTTGTACTTTAGTTGTTAAGCCTATCTTGCTTTAGAGATTTATATTGGTATTGGAGATGAAAAGATTATACAATATGCTTTAATTATTCTCTTTATTTTGATTTATATACTTCAGAATACATTATAGTTATCTCAATTTTTATTTCTGTGAGAAAAAAAAATATCTGTGCTAAGTTAAGTAAAACTAAAATTATCTGGAAAAATGTCCTTATTAATTGAAACAAGTACTTACAAAATAGACCCATTTCTTTCTGAAACTCTTTGTAGCTTTAGTTCAAGTTGTCTGCAATTATTAGAATTATTTTTTCTGTGCATAGTAAATTGAGGCAATGCTGACGGAACTAAAATGCAGAAAAAGTTATAAATGGTTGAAAATATACAGCTTAAAATTATGAGTAGATTTAATAAATCAAGAAGATAAATTAAATAACCTGCTAAACCAGAAATTTAAAACGGAGAAATATAAAAAAAACTTGATATGTCTTAAAGATTAATTTTACATAAAAAGCAATTGCAAAAAGTAAGAAAGAAATAGTTATTAATAAAATATAGTTATTCATTCCAAGGTGTAAGAACTTTTGCATAAACTCTTTTCATTTACCAGGAAATTTTATTACAATCAAATTAATTTATGTCATTTTCCATAAAAATTTCAAAAATTTCCATTAAGCTCTGTGCATATTTTATGGAAATGGAACTAAGCAAAAGCAAACATAGTTTAATTAAAAAATTGTATAAGCATAGTATAAAAAATCACTGATTAAAGAAAGCTGCAATTAATTTATATTGTTTTTTCTTCATAAAATATTTTTTGATTAAATTCTAACTATAGAAAAAGAAAAAAATACAAATAAAATTAAGTTTATTTAACTGAGAAAAGAAGCTTACCATTTGAAGGAGATCTACACTGAGTATTTATGGTAATGTTTGTTAAAGGACCGCATCCACTACGGTTTATTGTACACATCTGAACACTGAATTCAGTATTGGGCAAAACATCTGTCTGGTATCCGAATTTATTTGATTTGATGTCAATAATTTCAATTTTTGAAGCTTTCTCTTCAACTGTTTGTCCATTGTCATTTCGATACTGAGCCCTGGTATGTAACGTTATCTAAAAAATTTAATGATAAAAATTTTTAAAAATTGAAAAAATGTGCTGTATTTTTAACTTATAATTATATAAATAATCATATGTAAGAACTATATGAAAATGAAATAAACTTCGCAGCATAATTTAAAAACAAATCAATAAAGCATATACCATGGTGACATGAAACTCTCTATATTTGTAAGCAAAGAAATGACAAGTAATAAATAAAGGAATTGTATAGATAAGCTGCATGAAATCATTCAGAATATATAAGAACATAAGAGTTCTTAATAGCTACTTTTTCTAAAAATTAAATTGTAATTTTATTTTAATTATATTTTGTTCCTGAAATCCGAATTGAACAGCAATCTCAAATATGACGTGGATCCAGTTATTTAAGGTATACGACTACTTGCGACAATTTTTTTTTAAAAAAGGGAAATATGGAGATTTTTTTCGTGGTTTTTGGATTTGTTTAGTACATGTTTTAAAAATATGCCAAAATTAAGAATATAAAAAGAAATTATAATTTCTAAAATGGAAAAAATGGGTAAAAATTTACAAAAAAGTAATACAAACGGGACCCATTCTGTACCCAAAGTTTACGAACAAATTTTCAATTTTTCTATCCTGATGTGCTGCTATGTTAATCATTTTTGAAATGACCTTCAGGATAAGAGATATTTTAATTTTTACAAAAACTAGAGTACTTTATCTAAGTTATTATATGAAATTGCTTAAAATAACAGTGATTATATTCACATAAGGGATTGTAAATTTTGTAACAAAACAGTGATTGATAAGTCTGAAGGTTAAAACACTTCTACTATTATACAAAACATACACAAAAAATTTCAGTTAATTAATTTCAAAACTTTTTAGCAATGGCTGTCCTCGTTTGAGCAATTAAAAAAAACACATTTCGAGTAAGACGCATTTTAAAGTATGACATCTTGCTTATAGTAATGGAATCTGCTTTTACTAAAATACTTGTAGTTTTTGTTCTAATGAACGGAAAATAATAAACTTGGTATTTTTATAAATAATAAAATGGTCTATAAAATAAAACATAAAAAATTGTCAGTGTTTTTGAAAATTTACAATTTTAGGGTAGTTGGATACCTTAAATGAAATCAAGGATTTACAGTGAATACCTTCATTTGTTCGAAATCAAGTCGTATTTGATCTGAATTGTAGAATAGATCTGAACTTTTACAAACAAATGATTTAATTAACTCTTAAGTTTTTATGAGAAATAAATACATAAAAGGATGCATTTGTCAGTAAAAAAAACTTGCCAAATCACTAACGAAATGGTAATGAGGAGCTTTCAGCTGAAATATCGTGAGGTCGTCGGTTCTGTTATATACGAACAGCAAGTTTTCAAAATAATAACATTCAATAATAATAATATATTTTTCATGCCATTGGATAAAGAATACTTTATGCTTCATAACTACAGCACAGAGAGACTAGGGAACAGATATTTTCAGTAGCAGTGAAATCATATAACTTTCCTATTTCTCTTTCCGAAAAAAAAAGATAACTACGAGAAGAAAACTTTCAACGTTAAGTGCATTGAGTAACAACGTAATCAATATTCAGAAAATTGGAAAAACTAAATGCTTTTTACCAATTACTTTCCAATCTGTATTCAGTAATAAAGAAATGTAAACACTGTTTATATTTCTTTTAACAATTTTGTGATTTTTACTGTGTGGAAGCTAATTACTATTTTATTTATTATATTAATTTTGTGCAGTACATGGCATTAAAAATTCATAATGTCAATACTTACATTGTAGCTGAGAATAGTTCCTCTCGCGTTTATGGGGGAATCCCATGTGACAGAAATTGAATCAGCATCACGTTCATCATCATGATCGCATACTAACATGACATTTCTGGGAGGGTCTGGAACTGCACAAAGAATTTAAAAATACAATCGTGAATAATATATTCATTATAATTTAAAATACATATAGCAATTCTGATAAAAAAAATTAAGCTTTTGTAAATATGAAACAAGACACAACAGTATATTAGATATATTTTTTTAAACACAAGCGTAATATAAACTACTCAATCTGTTGCATTAAAATTTTTTTTATCAAGTTCATTAGAAAATGCTTCTAACTTTTTCCTAATCATTGCCTTTTATTTTTAGGGCAAAAAAATAGAAATTTTGCTTAAGAAAAAGAAGCAGGTGAGGACACCAGAAATATACATCAAAACCTTTAGTTTACGATCATATTTCGTATTTAGGGCAAAGGTTCCATCTTTTCCCGTCAATATTTTGAATAATAACTAAGAGCACAAGTATAAGAGGAATGTAAATTATCACGAACATTTTTGCCCGTTTGGGTCCATGGTAGAATAATGGCAGCGATGCAAACATCGTAACTGTCAGTAGCGAATACAAGAGTAGGTTTTGGGGGTTCAAATCCCTCCCAGGGACCAACAATTTTTTAATTTTTACAAGAAGAATTACGTCACGGTACCTTCTCGGCTATATTTTTTTTTAAAAAAGTATGTATACGCCTTTGGTGACTATTGAATTGTATATCCCATTCTCAATTGAACTAAAAATAACCACGGAGTAAAATGAACATTGTTTTATATTATCATTGACCAAGATTCTAAATTACAAGATCAATCCTCGATAGCCTTCACGTAGCTCTAGAGTGACGTTCACTTAAGCCAACATATTCATTCCAAATATTTGCACTTGACTTTCTCAAAAATCAATGTAACATGGCGTAGAAGTTTAGAAAGTGATGAATCAGTTTTGGTTTCATTCTCATGAATTGACTTTGAGTTATAAATCAAATGGTTTTTCGTCAACCGTTCATTATACATCTTTATTGCAACATTAAGAAATTAAAATCAAATGAAATTATAAACTCATACTCATAACAAACAATTTTGCTTAATCGAATTTTAGTTATATGAAAATTATTGACGTTTTATATCGAACTAAGATCGAAAAATCTGCTTTTGTAATTTTTATTTCAAATGCAGCACCGTTCTGGGCATTATCTTAACGCTATACAGAGATCACACTGAAGATACAAGTAATATACAAAGTAAAATAACAAAACAAAGTAGAACAAAATTATAGTAAAACAGAAAAAAAATTAAAAGATTCAAATTGAACAAGAAGTCTCTAGCTTCCCAATATCGGGAAACGATACAGGTCTTCATAAGGGCTGGACAGTCGAGATCTTCAGCACTCATCAATGCCAGAAGGGGTACGCAGGATCATCCATTGTTTGGAGTCTATAAAGATGAGCGTAAAGACAGCTACGTTATGTCACCAACCGGAATGCACAGCTACAGTTTTGTTTCCGGGACAGTCCAGGAGGCTCCAAATGCGTGTGCCATCTTTCCAAGGCTTCTCAACACTTCGTTCTTCCAATCGTAACTGTTGTATGTCTTCAAAAATTTGATTTATTATCGATGAAGCTGACTAAGTTAAATAGAGTCTACTTGATGTGACAACCTTTGTTAACCAGTTCATCCGCTTTTTCATTTCCGGGATCCCACAGTGAGATGAGATAATTGTAATAAATAATTTTGTTACTAAACGCTATAAAATGCATATTAAATCAAAATATGTTAATGTTCGTTAAAAGATAAACAGTACTGTGAAAATTAATTAGGACAAACACAAAATTTTTCACAAATACTATTTAATTATTACAAGTTACCTGAAATGAACCGTATAGCACTCTAATACAAAATATGTCCTTTTCTAGCTTGAATGAGATTTCATACATGGTTTGGCATGTATTTCATTAAATTAGAACATAAATTTTGATCTCGTCATCACAAACCCAAACTTTTATAGCATTCTCAATCATTGTTTTCTTTGTTGAGAAGCTCATTTTACTCTCACACGTCTCTTTACAATGCTCCACAAATTTTCGATGGGATTTACATCAGGAGAATTATATATACCAGGTCAATCCAAAATCATTATTTTCTACTTTTGAAAAAAAAATTCGTTGTTAGCTTAGAAGAATGGCATGGAGCAAGATCTTGTTGAAAGATACCAACACCACCAGTGAACGTTTGCTTTATAGGCGCAATTTTACTTTCTATTATAGAAATGTATTGTTTAAAGTCCATCATCACTTCAATTGTAACTAAGCTGCCAGGTCCTTCAGAAGTAAAATAACCCCCAAACATCTGTTTCTGAGGGTGCTTAACTGTTTGAATAAGATGTTGTTACCTGATGGGTTCTTCACCACTTCGCCCGACAAATCTTGGTTGAAACCCTTGCACAAAAAAAATGCGTTTCGTCGCTGAATACCACCTTCTTCCAATCTTGTGCAGTCCACAGGACTGATATTTCCTGGCCCAATACAAACGTTTTTTCTTCACTGCAGGTGTTAAGAACTGTTTTTGATTGGTTCTCTTGCAAATTTCCCAGCTTCAATAAGTCTTTATCGAACTGTCGATGAATCTATGCTCACACCAGTAGCTAATAATTCTCTCTGAAGATCTATACTTGTTTTGTAAGGATGCATTGTACTACTGTGCAAGAAATTTGTCTGTTCGAGGTGTGGTCTTACGTTTGCATCCACATTTACTCGTTCATTTTGGAGACACTCCCCCAAATTCTTTTGCGGATTAATAATCCCAGAAACACTGAATTTTCCAACTACAAGTGCTGCAGCAATATCCCTCACAGTCACAGAAGTATGCTGACAAAGGGTAACAGTTCTAGTCCTTTTCCCGGGAGTGATATCCATTTTTAAATACACGTCAGAAGGAGACAATTCACACCAAGCGACTACTTCTTTCAGCAACTGAAGGGGAAAATTTTCGACATGTCATGATCACGTGGTCAAACCAGTTTAGACTAGTCAAGGGCAGTCGCGCGTTATAAGAAAATGCAGTTAATACCGGTTTGAGGCAGAAAATCCCTGAGAAAAGTTCAATTTGCTTATGCCAATTAATTTTGCGTAGTATTGTATATTAACTGAAATATGATTACACACAATTTTTCTTCTCTTTCTTAGAATTAGAGTTCGAAAATAAGAAATACAATAATAAAAAAAAAAAACCCGAAAAGTATTTGATTCCTACCTACATGGAAAAAACGTGAAACCTTTTTTACAGTGAAAAATATTCGTCAGTAAAATTTCCTCATAAATAAAAGGGGTTGTACAAAATTATTTAACATGAGATTAATACTACCCTCCTTCCTAACAGATTTATTTTAATGTCTTATACAAATTTTTAAGAAGATCGATAAGAGTTTTTAGTTTGCGTATATTGTTTTCTTCACAGAATGGGAGCTAACACAAAGTTAAAAAAAAGAGCTCCCAATATATTAGTCAAGGAAAAAGAACTGATATAATCATTCATTTAGGAAGAATTTTGACATGTTCAAACTTTTCTTTCTTGAAAACGGCGTTACTCTTGATCCGATAAACTTCAAATGCCTTCATTTTTTAAAGAAAAACAAATATGTTTTAAAATAAACTTATGTAAGCACATAGAAAAATGAATATTTTAGATCCGATCTTTTTTTTGAAATTTTTTTCTGTGTAAAACAAAAAACATTTTTAATGAATTCTGCGTGAAATCTTTCTTTCTAAAATCAAACGTTCGTATAAAATTTAATATTTTCTTCATAAATCTTATACTTATCCTTTTTGCCCTTGCGAGAAACAACTTCAGGGGAAAAGTCTTTCACTTCGCAAATTATGAAAAATGTTGCACATATTTCACTTAATTTACATTTAATATTTATTGTTTCAAGTCGTTTAGTGCATTTCTAACACACAACTGTTCAAAAATATGAAAATATATCTAGAATGTCTTTTTCAGATAATATATAAGCATAACTTTATAAAAGATATTTTCGTCACTCGTTAAAAAATTAAAAAATTTCGTTGCTGGAAATTTATGCAAGTAGACAAATGCATTACTAGATAAAAATTTTCCTTAACAACGTCTATTAAGCCTCATATAAGTATTTGAAATGTAAATGCCAAATAAAATTCCAAAAAGTGTAATTCTTTCAGCAAATGCATATTATAAACAGTCAGTACATTGAAAAATTGTCATAGTTTTTTTTCATAAATACTTTACATTCATTAAAAGTGTTTTACAATCAGTTTGCATACACACATATATGCATTTAAATAGATATAAGTTTGTTATAAAAAATTATTTTAACTATCATATCTCTGTGTGTTGCTAATATCTTAAGATTCGTATTTCAAGAATAAATGCAGAAAATTTTTTTTTTATAACAATCGAAGAAAAATCACTATTGTTTTCTAATACGTTAATATACAATAATTCGAGTTCAGTTTTTATTTGTTCAATGCTGAGTTTTGCTTTCTATATCCGAATTCATTTTAATCTACAGTGTTCAGTGTGCTTTCTTTTAAAAATCCCACTTTAATAAGTATAGAAAATTGTTTCACGAAATATTCTGTTATAAATGGCTCAAATTTTTTAAAATCAGAAATTGGGCTTTATAATCTAGGGAAAATATTTTATAAATGTACTTTTATTTCCTTAATAATTCCTAACTTAAACAGCATATGAAAAAATATATAACAATACATAACTACAGTATTTTAACAGTCCATCAAAAAGTAATGAAATTTGTTTACTTTTGCTAAAACTAATGCATACTTTTGTGAGATTCGCAACATCACTTTCTTAATTTTAATTTCTAAGGAAAGACTATTCAGAAAAATACAATTTTGTGTATAATCTGACAAACTGATATGGGTACAGAAAATAAATTTTACAGAAAATACAATTACAGAAAATTTACTGAATTACAGAAAATAATTTTATTATATTGTAATATAATTTTTTTAGCTCAGCTTCAAGCCTTTTTGTTCAAGTATTTACTTTTTCTCAAATCCCTTATTTGAAGGTGTAACTTGGGAAAATTTCTTTTATAACATTTTTGTTCCAATGGCCTATTATGAGAAAATAAATGAATTTAATAAAAAAAAATGGTACTGCTATGTGGAGTGACAATAATGAAAATCTTATGTATGCTCTACCAGATTATAAGATATGATTTTACGAGAAGCGAGCTAGAAATATGTAGCAAAAGTATAAGAAAAGGGAATAATTTAACACACATTTAATCTCTTTAATTTTCTTTCCTCCATATATTAAATCATTTTTCCCGGCAGGATGTGAAAATTTTCCCTAAGAGTAATCCAGATGCATTTACAAAGAAGCAGCTTACTAAGCAGATCGTACTCTTGTTTAAAATAATTAAATCTCAGAACTAAATGAGCCATTTTTAAATAATAATCCATCACATGTTTCCTATATACTTTCGTAAATGTAAAAATAAAATATAATTACTTAGTTTAACTGCAGATATTCTCTCTTTGCATGTATTTCTCATTGTCTAAAAAAAGTTTATTTTTATTTAATGCATAGCTCCATAAAAATAATTTACAATAAAATGCTGGGTTAATAAAATATCTGATAACTAGAGGTTTTAAAGTTACATAATCAAAATTAGAATGTATTACATGCAGTCATTTTCTATTCTTTCATCATTTTTTTTTTCTTTATTGATAATAGAATACCTTTATGTGGGGCTTTTGACATCTTATATGCACCACAAGAAACTACTATTTATATTTAAAATTTTCCCAATCATTTACATTTTTCAATATGCTTGGTAGTAAAAGTTTAATTTTTTAAGAAAATATCCAAACTTTCCTTCATCAGCGCACATTTTTTAATTACATCTTATTCATTTACTTTTCAGACAACGGAAAACTGTAACATTTAAACAGGATTATTTGGAAATTATATAATTGTAAAGCTATTTGTAAAAAAATTAATAGAAAGAGTTGAAATATTATTGAATTAATTTCAATTAAGTACACACAAAATCGACTTTTGTTTTAAAAAAACTGATTATTTGTTTGCAATACACATTGATAAAACTATTTAATTGTACAGAATTGATAGAAAAAATATCCTAAGTGACATAATATAGCAAACATCTTGTAAAAAGAATAAAAAAAGTAGTTAATTTTTTTAAAAAGTAAAGAAAATGTTGAAAAATATATCAAAACTAAATGGTTATCAATTCAAAAATATTTTAAAGAAATAATTTAACATAGATAGAAAATATTTTAAGGAGATTTACGTGAAATATACAATTGAGTGCTTCACATAATTATTTCTTGTTGTTTACTTTAAACTAACTGAATTCCCTTCTTTTTTTCTATCTTAACTATTTGCCTCGTCCAAAATAAGAAGCTTTATATGAATCTTCGTATGGCGTAAAACTATGTGTATGTATGCAATTGTACCCCGTTTGGTTTGATATAATTTTGTATTCTTATCTTTCTCTCATATCAAACTCATAACGCAAATTATACATCTTTTTCCTTCCTATTTGCTAAAAAGTCAAAAATAGCATAATTGAAAGCAGCAGCAATCATGTAATCTACAGTTTGAATTTTGATATTATTAATAACTATCGTGTGGAATAATTGAAAAATTATTGCATTTATATACTTATTTTTCTCATAATCTTTAGGTGACATATAGTAAAAATTCAAAATTATGTGATTCGCTTCCAGCAACTCATTGTATTGGTGTGATATGACATTAATTAAATAAAATCAAGGCAAATCAAACGGGTGAAATGAAAATATAAATTACATTTTTTCAAGTTTTTACAATAGATAGTTTCTAAATGCAAAGTGGTATGTAACCATATAAAATGTAAATTAATTTAGAATAAAAATTTTACAATAGTCTTGGATATTAAAAAAAAAAGATTAAATTATACAAAAATAAATTATGTATTATAAATAAAATCTGATGCCAAAAGTATGTGTAATAAAATTTATTCATATTGTCGCTACACAAAAGAAATTGATCAAACATCAATTCCTCAGATAGAGAAACAATAAAATTGAATAAACATAATCAAAAGAAGCCAAATAATATTACTGCTCTGTAATAAAAGAAATGATTGTATGCATTACATATAAAAATACATTAATTAAATTTCCTTTTTAAAACACTATAAAGTTTTCATCAACTTATAGAGCTCGCCAAAAGAAAGATGACCATTCTTCCAACCTGAAAACACAAAATTTAGAAGGAAAACGTAAGTATTTAAATAATAACTTTCCCATTGATAGACAAAATAATTATGTACAGTAATTTCGCAAAAAAATAAATAACTAACAGTTTTAATTAAAAATAGACAATCCTACAGAAACTACTTTAAATTATCTAGCGTATAATTTTTTTAAAAGGGGTCTCAGGGGTGTTAATTTTTCTCTCGAGGGGTGAAAATATAAACAATTTTCAAACAGGTATTCTTTTAAATTTAAATTAAATAATTCGAATCTTTTACACATTATTTACAAAGAATTATGGTTTCAAAAAAGTAAAAATGTTTGAAATATAATCATAATTTTAAAAATTATAAGCATATGAAGAAGAAATAATTTTGTAATAAATATTAAGTAATTTATGCGTTGCGCATGCTATTTTCTAAAATAATAACCTTTGATGTATAAAACTTTATAGAATTATAAAATGTATCATACACTTTAAACCTTACTAATTTAGTAATAATATATCTTTTGTATTTAAAAATATTTGAAGGATATTAAAAAATTTATTTATTTTTATTTTTTTAAAAAAATATATAATTTTTTATTTTATTTATTTAAAAATACTATAGTGCAATAAAGATAGATTTAACTTTATAAATCAACTTATTGCTAGTAATTAAAGCTACTATTTTAGAAAATAGCACCCACAACGTAAAACTTAATTAATATTTCTTATAGAAATATTTCTTATTTTCATATGCTTATAATTTTTAAAATTATGATTATATTTTTAAACATTTTACACTCTTCTGAAGCCTCATTCCTTTTTCAATAATGTGTAAAAAATTCAAATTATTTAGTTTTAATTTCAAAGAGTTATATATATTTGAATATTGCTTATATTTTCAGCCCTCTAGAGAAGTTAACACCCCTTTTAATGTAATCTATAGATGAGAAAGAGGGAGGTGTATTTCTTAAATCTCATTAACTTAGCACTTCAATAAGTTTACTAATAATAAATTACTAATAAGTTTTCAAAACTTTTTTTTATATTTTTTGCTTAACATAATTCCAGAAGACTTGATTTTTCATAAAATATCTAATAGAGTTAAATTCCAAAGAAAACATTCGTTGCATTTTTGCAAAATTTTAATACAATATTTAGAAATTTTGTAGATAATTCAATCATTAATTTACATCAATTTTCAGAGTTAATACCTTTTATAAATAGCTTGAAAAAAAAAAGAAAGATAAAAGACCCTTTCGGATTAAGTGGCGGGGAGATAATTTTATCAATGCATTTTTACCATCAAATTTATGGTTTCAAATTAACTCTGAAAGTGCGCAAAGTATTTTCTCTAGTTCTAAATGAAAGAAAGTTATTTCAGGAGTATATTAACAATTCAGATAAAGTGAGTATTTTATCTCGGTTATTAGATTTCCAAAAATATTTTAGTTTTAAATTGGTGTCATTATAAAAAATGCGTGCAGGAGTTAGAAAAAAATTAAAGAAATAATAATCTCTAAATTGGTGATATATCTATCGAATGATAGTATTGCATTTATTTCCAAAAAGCTTCAAATTTAATTACAAACAAAAAAAATTTTTTTATCTAGTTTAAAATTAATAGGAAACACACAGGCGTCCCTCATATAATACGGTACTCGTAAAATACGGTGCAAAATTTGCGATTATAACACGGATTCAATCACAAAACTTGAATTTAATATTATACGGTTTTGATATAACGCGACTTTAAAAAATTGAGAATGATTTTTGTTCAATAATAGGATTTCCAACTGTATTTTTTTCCCTATTGCATTCAATAAAGGGGATTCTCAATTTTATTGCTTCATTAGTACGTAGCGGAAATTTTAAAAGAGAATTGCAAATATCTTTAGCCCTTTATGGAGAAATTCAGAAAGAGCGAAACAGAGACAGGTAATTGTAACTACGTCAGACAACTTTTGTAAAGGTGGAAAAATAACTAGTGAAGAGGAGTTTTTCGGCGAACTCTGAGGGGAAAAAAGTAGTTTAGCTATGTAATTTCTGATGATGAAAATTAATTTTGTGATCCTAATAAGCCGTTTCTATTTATTTTATAACTATTATTTTTTTAATTAATTTTTTTTGTATTTCATATTTCTGTTTTTAATTAAAAACTTGAAGTCAACTTACCTTTTCATTTGCATGTTTTATTCGAACGAAATTTCAGCTGTCATAAAATTTTTCTCCTTAAGACTTGATTTCGATGTAACAAGGTACACATTGCCTTGATTTATGTTATTTCAAAGTTTCGTATAACATAGTTTCGATACAATACGACTCACATATTGCCCTGATTTACATTATGTACATACATAATTAATTTAATAAATAAATAAAGTAATAATTTAAATAAATAAATGAAAAAGTCTCGTATATAACATGGTTTCAACATAACACGGTATGAATTAACCGTGTTATACGAAGGACACTTGTACATAATTCGGAAGCTTCGCATCAACAATTATTTTCATTAATGAATATATTTCGCTCGGCTATTCCTTGGGTTAATACATATTTGAATGGCTATAGTTAATCTAAATATTATTTAGCTTACTATACATATAAATCTAAACATATTAAGGACTTAGATAGTAAAAAATTGTTATAAGATAGGGAATGTAAAATTAATTTTAAATAAATACCGTATTTATTCGAATCAAAGCGACCATCGATTCTAAGCCGCACCCCAAATTCTCAACAAGTTTTTGTGAAAAATGAAAAGTAGTGTAAAATGGTTTATCGATAAAAATCCAATTTTATAAAATTAAAATAATTTTAAAATAAGAACTATATAGAATAATTAATCATTTTAACAGCATTTTAAACTTTAACATACATATATGAACCTGTAATTGCTCTAACTACCCCTCATCCAACGATTTCTTTTCTTCGATTCTAAGCCACCCCTGATTTTCAATAACATTAACATTGGAAAAAACGTGCGGCTTAGATTCAAGTAAATACGGTATATATGTTAATATATAATAATATATTAGTTTAAAAATAATATAAGTAAATATATATTTAGAGATAATATTAAAATGGATATGAAAGTGATACTTACTTTTTTCCAGATTTAAAGAAAAGGCGGCGCCAAAAACTTAAAATATATAAAGGCCTTTGTAGTTTCGCTTCACTTCACTTGACTATTCGAGATTCGTTAACCGATAAAATATGATTTAATTTAATTAATGTTGCAAGAGAGCAAAGCATGAGCAATAAGCATAAAGTACGTAATCAATACATTGTTTTACTACATTAAGCAATTGTTTACGCTTTACACCTTATGTGAAAAAAGATATTTAGATAATTCATGTGTGTGTGAGAGATCTCAATACGAAATGTATAAATGAATTATCTTGTAGACAATGCATATCTTAATGCAATTTACGTGAAAAAGAAATCACTGGGTAGCATCACTTGAGTTTTTTTTTTTTTTAATATACATAAATGTGTTAGGTGCAGCTGATCCTTAAGTCCCATCTAATCTAGGTTTTGAGCCATTTTGATTTTTTTTTATCAGCCTAGCTCTATAAAACAACACGAAGGCTATCGGCGACGGATCTTGTAATTTTAAATCAAGGTCAAATAACGTGGCAAAAATACCTGAGTTTGCCCCACTCTCCATATTTCCACACCAAGTCTATGTAAGAACTTTGAGCTTAAGCAGATTTAACGTATATCAGCGATTCGACAGAAATTTCACCAGCTACGAGTTCACAACCGTGACCATACAGTTACCGCGGTCATCAGATTTGAACCAGAAAAATTTCTCTATCTGTTTGACTATTACATGCTGTTGGCGCCAGTTGGCGAGAATTCCTTGTATAGATTTTGCTCCGAGCCAACAGCTGTAACTTTGTATTCAGTTCGAAAAGTATAGCGATCCCATATGGTTGGGATCCGTTTCGCTCGTTAAAATTTTGTTGTTAAATTTACAGTCCATTAATTTATATCGGCAACACATGCAAAATAACTGATGGTACCGGGAATACCAAAAGGCAAAGCGACGAACCTCGTACTTTTGAGCCACGGTCAAATGATGAGGACGACGCCTTAACTGGCACCTCCTCCTCCGAACTTCCACACCACTCCAACAGAAGGATTTCGAGCCTAGATTGATTTAGCATGCCTCAGCCCCTCAACCCCACGGGTCTTCTATGACATTAGGGCTCGAATTCATGACACGCTTACCACGACTCCGTGACCATGGGCACTAGGATAACGCGGCCATGTTTGAACCGTGGAGTCTGATTTCTACTGGCAATAATGGAACGGCGGCTATTTCAAAACTATTAAGATACACAAATATTATATTTAAATGTTAAAAGAAACAGAAATTTTTAAAAAATTTGTATTTTCAATTACGTTTGCAATGAGAGCTGAAAAGGAAAAAAAGGAGTTAGATACATAGTTTTATTATAATTATTATTAATAGCAAGCAAGCATGTTTCTCATTCTAATTTTAAAAAAATATTTTCAAAACAATCAAATTTTACAATAAAATAAAAATTTGCTGCAAAAAAAGAAAAAATGGGTAACAGTGCAAGTATTTTAGAATAAATGAGGTAGGCCTTTTTTTTACCGTGATATATTCCTTTTACGTTCAATGTAATATAGCAATGCTCAAATTCATCCTACTCCCTCCAGAGCTAATACACTACCAACTAATTTTCTTAGTTAGAACAATTGTATTAATATGAACTACTTTTCATGGCCCTTACAAGATTGATTTTTTTTTTTAAATTCCATGGAAAAAATGAGATTATTTCTAAATGGAAGTATATTGAATTTCGAAAGCTTTAAAATTTATTACGTAAGGCATTTTCTGATGGTTTCAGTTCACGATATAAATGATAAAATCATCAAAAAAGTAGTCGCTAATAACCAAAGATAAATGTTGCCATGATTCCAATTTTTTTAACCACTTAACTGCCGCTTAGAAGCTACGCAATTCACTCTCCAGTGCCACCATTTTTCACATATGCACGCATATGCGGTGGGAAAAGAAAAAACACAAATAAGTAAATTTTTCTCTGAAATAAGTAAATGCTTCGTTAACACTGTCGAGGTCCTTTTATTGCATTCCAAAGTCTTCGGATTGGTTGTAATGATAATAGCGTAAAGAAAAGAATCGTATTTCGCAAGACGTATATATACGACCGGGTCACTTAAAGCACTGGTTGAGCGAGACGGATATATACGCCGGCGGCAGTAAAGGGGTTAATGACTTTTGTATTTTACGTTTTTGCTTACATCATCGTTAAAATTCAATTGTTTTGAATTCACATCGCTCTAGAGCAATTCAGTAGGCTATTGGCAGAGAATTTTATGATCAAGTGCCACCATAATATATGAGAAGGTGACACCTCAGCTCAGGGGCGTACACAAGGGTGGTATTTGGGGGTTCAAACTTCTCCCATACACCAAGATATTCTTAATATTTAGCATAAGATTACACACCGCGGTGCATTTATCAAAATGCTTTTTTAAAATGCAAACCTCCCATTAAAGTAATCTTTGTACGCCATTTGCCATAAATGTTGCTCTATGCCATAAACTTCTGCAACATTCTGCAAAGACTTTATACTCAGATAAATTTAACGCGTATCAAAGCCATTATTCTATATGATACTCTTCGGTGAAAATGAAGCCTTTACCCTTAACCTACTGATAAGATCGCGGTAGCCCGGTTGTTACATACAGGGTACACCTCTGTCAATAAAGTCACCACGATCTTATTGCACATTTATGATATTCTTACCTGGAAAAAATGTATAATTTGAAAAAAGAAACAAAAAAGATTTTAAGATACTTGGATATAAGTCACGATCTTCTATGTTTTAAGCTAGGACAATGTTACAATACTAATAATAATACATTTTTCATATTTTTCTGAAATAATTAAAACCTTAGAATGAAAAGAAGCGATTCAGTATGATAAAATCAATGTGTTAATTTGCAAGCATGGTATTACAGCAAGCAAGGCAAGACAGCATGCCATTTGATTTTAAAGATTATTGTTGGAATATAAATACTAGATACATTTATCAATTTGAATGTCAATAATTTAGTTAAAAGAAATTTTATAACTAATAAAACTGTCGACAAAAGAGCTTAAATACCCTCAAAATCTGCATAACATTTCGTTAAAAATAACAGGTTTAGTCAAAAATTTTATTTTACTTATTAATAGCAAGTCTTATTGCAAACGATTATTATATGTTATTTGGCATACTTTCTGTATACATGAAAGCGTCTAAAGGGGGAAAATACAGCATGCGAAATTTCAACAAGCTTCAATGATCTCATTTACCTTTCTAATGACAATACATAGCAATGCAAATTTAGATTTGGTAAAATAGTCTCAAAAGCATACGTAAGAAGAAAAAGTTAACCTAGTAATATAATTCTCGAATATTTAAAAATATTCAGGCAATAACCATCCTCAAACACATTCAAGCGAATATCTTTTAAAAGCATGCTTTTAACTTACTTCCATCCGAAGTTGTGCCCTCTAGTGGCTCTGACCAATTACCGCAACCGAGAGCATTGCATGCTTGGACCTAGAAGAATAAAAATATTTATTCGACATCTTATTATAAAGACGGAATAAAAATATGAATTTCTATCTAGCTGTGTTTAACATATGCATGTAATTACGCTTTCATGATTTATTTTAATATTTGAGATTTGCATTTCATTAAACAAGATATAACTGTTAAATCTCAGTTTGTTGAAAAATATTTCCATTATGGAATTTTTTTAGAACATGAGGTGGTATTTTTAATTTTCATAGGTGTAAAAGTGTTAGGCCATGATGTATATGAAAAAAATTTTAATAATTTCATTTTAATTGTTACAAATACATATATTACAAGCAATTTTATTATTTTACTTGATTGTAACAAAAATATTTAATTATAGGTTTTTGAGATAAATAACAAGAAATGCATTTTATCACCTAATATATCAATAGAGTACCAGAAACAAAAGTTTTATTCAAAATTTTAATTAAATCTGATGCATTATGAAAAGAATTTCACGTAACAGCGCATTAACAAACGTTTTAAAGAATACAAATTGTGACCTTATCAGTTTGTGGTTCACTCTTTAGATGTTGATGTCTTATTGCAGATGTAACAAAGAATTATTTTTTATATTTCTGTACTCAGTAAAAAAATGTTTAAAAATCGGTTGTAGAAGACGTTCAAGAATATACAGTTAGGCAGAAAATATAGCAAAAAAACTTAACAGAATTTATAATAAAAGAAAAATTTCTCTATTTATTGCAAAAGAAATCATTCTTATGTCCTTTTTCTTCAGTTATTTCTCGATTAAGCACAATTTTATACATTATATATGATATAAAAGGAAGAAATTAGAATAATTAATATTATATTCTACAAATATAAGCAGAGGCTTTAAGAATTATTTCTCTAAAATTTTTAAAATATATTCATAGTTTAATATTCTTTTAATTCATATATTCACAGTTCATCCAAATATGCAATTTCATATATGCCAAATATGCAAATATGCATTCATTTTAAAATATGCAAACAATATATTAAAATATTCATATCACATAGATTTGGTATTTTTAAGCATAGGTTATGTTATGAAATATATAAGTTTTAAGGAAATAATGTGTGTAAAATCTATTAATTACTGGATAATTTATTAATTCAATTTAACTAGCTATTTAAATTAAAGCAGCAGCTAAAAGTGTTATAAAATTGTTGTAATTTGTTGACATATTATAAAATATATACTGTATTTGCTTCTGAACTCATCTGCAATAAAAGAAATGCTCAAACACTGCTCCTCAATCATAACATATTGAAGGAATTTCTAAAATCATAAAAAAATCGGAGGGTTTTCCAGTTATCATGTAAATAATACGCAAAACATACATTAATATACGAAATAAAAATCAGAGAATAAAATCAATA